>JAXQQM020093105.1:0-101162 GCA_034641835.2 Pinus albicaulis | reverse complement strand
TTTCATTTGCTTTCTGTTCATTTTCTTTCAATTGCATACAATTACACAATCAGAATTGTTCTACCCCTTCCAAAAGAAGGAACTCTTCCAAAATATCACTGATGATGAACAAACAGATTGTGTAACTTCATAGAATAATGCATGTTAGTTAGAATGCTCCGGAGTTTCATTTGCATTTAATTCATGTTCAGTTACTTTGTTTTAAGTTTGATGATGACTTATAGTTCAACATTGTTCTAGTTTAGTAGCATCTTAGGTTTATTCTTAGATTAACTCACTGCACTTGCATCTTATATTCACATTGTCATCCTTTGCACAATAGATTACTTTAGTTGTTAGGATTCACAAGACAGCCTTCATTATTCACAAACATCTTTTTGTTCTGAAAACTACAAGTGATCCATAACCATAGGAACAGAAGATAACATCACTATAAGGTCTGAAGTATCTCTGCAATTTCCTCATCATTTTATAAACAGAGCTCTTCCTCAAAAGAACTACTTTGAAAAGAAACCAATAACTCTTCGAGTATAGGTTCTGTGACATTCAATTAAATTGCAGAATAGAACTAGGAATTAGTCATGGAATAGATGAGCTTAGAACAAAATGTTGCATCATGATAAGATTAGTGTTTAACTGTCTAGTTAGAGAACTTGCATATTTAGTGATCATTTCTCAAGTTTAGTTTGTGTCATCTGCCTAAAAAGTCATTATCAAGCTTTTGTTTCTATTTAGTCATAGTTCAGATTTTGCTTCAGTGTTTCCAATTTCATTTGCCATTCCATACATTAGGTTCAACTGTGTTTTGACCACCAACCCCTTTCCATTAGTTTTCTAGACATTTCCATTGTGAACATAAAAATCACCAAAAGACCAAAAACATCACAAATCATCACAAAAGACCAAAAACATCACAAAACACCACATACAACGCATTAGGAAACAAGCACCTAGGTACATATGGTACACTTCACTTCAGCAGTTTACAAATCCTGGTTGACAATTAAATGAGCTCAGTTTAGGAGACTAGATTGAGACCCAACATTTTGGCGCCGTCGCCGGGGAAGTGAAAACTAGGTAACCTTTGTTTCTTAGCATCCAAAAACAATTTTATGTGTAGGGAGAGAGATTCAAGGGGAAGATTTATAAGCAGCAGAGGCAGAAGTTTGATATCTAGAACACCACTTGTTTCATCTAGACCTAGAACTAGTACACCTTCAACTCAAACCCATCTTCCATCCTTTACTGATCCTGGACTTCTAGAAGATCTAAGGTCACCTATTCCATTAGAGAAACCTTCCACTTCATCCACTAAACCTGCCATAGAAGAGGATCCAAAACTCTTGTTGAGGATACAAACCTTTCTACTTCCACAGGAGAGTCAACCATGGCAGAAGAAGGAGGAGGAGGAGTTGTTAATGGAGAACACACATTATTTGGAGGAGGTAGAGGTAGAGGTAGAGGAGAAGGAGGAAGAGGAGGTAGAGGTGCAGATGGAGGAAGAAGTAGAATAGGAAGCTCTTTTGGGTTCCCTATACTCGATGAAGAAACCAATACAACCATGAAAAACATTTCACCTTCTGTCCTTCCGAACTTCTATGGACTTAAAACTGAGGATCCTGAAACTTTCTTATTCGAATTTGAAGTGTTGTGTAGGACTTATGACTATCTTCAAGATGCTCAAAAATTGAAATTGTTTCCTTCAACTCTAAAAGGAGCAGCATTGAAGTGGTTTATGAGTTTAAACAGTAGTTCCATTAGAACATGGGAAGACATGAAACAAGAATTTCTAGAGAGATACTTGGATTATTGTATGCCGGTTAATCATAAGGAAGAAGTGTTCAAGATGTTACAAAAGAAGATGAAAACTTAGAAGATTTGTTGGAAAGATTTAAATACAACATAAAAAGGGCACAAATGGAAAACCTAGATCAAGACACTTTAAAAGCTCTTTTGTTGAAAACCATTAGGGATGAATGGCTGGATATCCTTAACATGATGGGAAAAGGGGATATATCACAACTCACATTACCTGAAATATCTAAGTTATGTATCAACCTTTCCAGAGGGAAATCTAAAACTGTCAAAGGTCCAAGAGATCCTGCTCTTGCAAGGGCAAGTAAATCTGCTTCTGGGACAGTAAGTAGATCAGAAATAGGACACATGCTTGATGATTTTAAATCTAACATCTTAGGGAGTCTTAGTGAACAAATAGACACCCTCAAGATACAAAACAAGCAAAAGGCTGAATCTGATGCCTTGGCAATCTTTTGTCCCAAATGTAGAAAGAAACATGCCTTGAGAGAGTGTCCTTTGGATGTAAAAGTTGTAGAAACCTGTGTCATTTGTTCTGAAAAACATGAGACCAAGAATTGTCCTTCTCTTCCGGGTCTCAAAGCTGTCTTTCAGGAGGAAACTCCTACAGATTCCACAGAGTCTCTCAATTTTGTATCTAGAAGACCTTGGCAGGGACCTCAGACACAAGGATTCCATGATCAAATGTATAATCAACCTCCACCTTGAAATTCTTGGCAGCAACCTTGGCCCCAATTTCAAAATCAATCTCAATCTTGGGCACAAGGAACACAAAGTCCCTATGGAAGATACTCTCCATATTATCAATATCCACCATCCTATCCACCATATCCACATTTTTATCCTCAAAATCCTCAACAAAATTTTCCTCAAAATCTTCAACAAAATTTTCAACAAAATTCTCAACAACATCATCTGAACCAACCTCATCAAAATCAACCACTTCCATTACCATTCCCTCAAAAATCAAATCAATTACCAGCTCAGCCCATACCAAACCCCAATAATAAGAACCCCCAGAATACATACATGATAGAAGGACAACAATTTCCAACTTATTTAATTACTCCTCTAGACCTTAGTGATGTTCAACTTAGGTCTGGAAGGATACTTGAGAAGAGGAAACCTTCTGTGATCATACAAGAACAAGATAATTCTGAGGAAGACTCCCTGTGGGTTAATAAAAGTCTTGAGGAAGGTACATCCTTTCAAGGCCAAAACATTGAAAAATTGAAACAAAAAGATCCAATAAGTCCAACTCCAGTATTAGAGCAACCATCCACATCTACTTCTATACCTCCCTTTCCAGAAAGACTACAAATTGATAAAGGTGTAGAAAAACAAATAATGGTGCCTAATTATGATTTCTTGGATGAATTGAGAAATGTTTGCATTAAAATTCCATTATTGCAAGCCATCAAGGAAATCCTAATTTTAGCCAAAACAATAAAGGAGTTGAGTATGAAGACAACAAAGAAAAGAATAAGAGAAACCAAGAAAATTCAACTGGTAGGACAAATAGCAGATATTATGATGGGTAAGATTACTATTCCAAAGTACCTTGACCCAGGAAATCCAGTTTTCAAAATTCACATCAATGGAATTGAAATTCAAAACACACTCATTGACTTAGGAGCAGCAATAAATATCATGAGTAGACAAATCATGGACAAACTAAAACTTCCTAATCTTCTCTTTACACCCACACTATTACAACTAGCAGATAGATCTGTGATCAGACCAGATGGGGTAATAGAAGATATTCCAGTGTCCCTAGATTCTTGGGAGTACCCTGTGGATTTCATGATCCTGACACCCAAGAATAATCTAGGAGGCCATCCTGTTATACTAGGAAGACCTTGGCTGGCTACAGCTGATGCTTTTATTAGTTGTAGGTCCGGTGATATGTATATTTCTGATGGTAGTTCAACAAAGAAATTCACTTTATATCCTCCAGCTAGGACAATTACAGATCTAGATGACACTCAATGGATAGAGGATGAAGAATATTTACAATCACTCTTCACAATTTCAGAAATTAGTGAAGATAATCAAATTCTGAATACTCTAGAAAATTTTGAATCTTCTCCAGAGCACAAACAAGAATCATTTCAAGAGAGATCCAATATTGAGTTCTTGTCATCTAGACAGATGTCTCTGCATTCTATGGACAAATTTGGCAGTTCTACAAGTGAAATTTTTCTAGGCAAAACCTTGAATATAAACAAAAACCTGGAAAAATCTCAACAAGAAGAACTAGTCAAAGTATTACAGAGACATTCTTCTGCATATGCATGGGAATACACTGACATGAAAGGGATAAGTCCCAAGACTTGTACTCATCACATCTATATTGAGGCAAATTGCAAACCAATCAGACAGCCTCAAAGACGGATGAATCCAAATCTTAGGGAAATTGTCAAGGAAGAATTACAAAAATTGTTAAATATTAACTTCATCTATCCTATTTCAGATAGTCAGTGGGTCTCTCCTTTGGTGATTGTGCCTAAGAAAAATGGAAAATGGAGGGTGTGTGTTTACTACCGAGAACTGAATAAAGCTACTCTTAAAGACCATTTTCCCTTACCTTTCATAGATCAAGTATTAGATACATTAGCAGGTAAAAAGTACTTTTCATTCCCGGATGGATTTAGTGGTTACAATCAAATCCAAGTAGCACTTGAAGACCAAGATAAAACCACATTTACTTGTCCTTGGGGTACCTATGCCTACCGAGTATTTCCATTTGGATTGTGCAATGCACCTGCAACATTCCAAAGGGCAGTATTAGGAATTTTTTCTGATCTGATACATGACTGTGTAGAGGTGTACATGGATGATTTTACAGTTTATGGGGATACATTTGAAGAGGCTTTAGAAAACTTGGAAAGGTCTTAAAAAGATGTCAAGAAGCAAACCTTTCTCTTAGTCATGAAAAATGTTTTATGATGTTCACTGAAGGTATTGTTTTAGGGCACCACATTTCAGGTGATGGGATTAGAGTTGATGAGGCGAAAGTTGAAGTTATTTCTAACTTATCCATTCCAAGTTGTCAAAGAGATGTTAGAAGTTTTCTAGGATTTACAGGGTATTATCGGAGATTTATAGAAAACTTCACCAAAATAGCATCTCCTCTCTTCAAATTACTCACCAAAGATTGTGAATTTAAGTGGACTTCTGATTGCCAGTTAGCTTTTGAAACCCTGAAAACCAAAATTTCCGAAGCACCTATATTAAGGGGACCTAACTGGAAGTTACCTTTTCATATCTCGACAGATGCTTCCGATACAGCTCTAGGAGCAGTATTGGGACAAAAATATTTAATTCCCTATGCCATCTATTATATCAGTAAAAAATTGACTCCTGCAGAGTTAAACTATACTGTAACTGAAAAAGAGTTTTTAGTCGTTGTTCATGCCATAAACAAATTTAGACACTATATAACAGGCTATGAAACTTTTATTCACACTGATCATTCTGCAATTAGATACCTAATGAACAAATCAATTACTAATGGCAGAGTTATAAGATGGTTGTTACTCTTACAAGAATTCAACATTACTATTCTAGATAGGCCCGGAAAACAAAACACAGTAGCTGATTTCCTATCTAGACTCCAAAATATCAAAGATGACACTCCGGTTGAAGATCAATTTCCTGATGAATATCTTTTTGCAATCTCTACTCAAACTCCATGGTTTGCTGATATTGCCAATTATTTAGTTTCAAGAAAATTTCCTTCAATTATGAATGCAAGGGATAAAAGAAAAATCATTAATGATAGTGCAAGATATTCATGGGTCGCTAATGAGTTGTACAAGACAGGTCCATATTTGATTATTAGAAGGTGTGTTCGTGAAGATGAGATGCCTGAAATTCTCAATGCATGTCATGATGAACCTTGTGGTGGACACTTTGCAGATAAGAGGACAGCCTATAAGATCCTTAACTTAGGATATTATTGGCCATCTTTGTTTAAAGATGCAAGGGAGTATGTCAAAAGGTGTGACAGTTGCCAAAGGGTAGGGAAACCTTCTCCTTCAAGTGAGATGCCATTACAACCTCAGGTACACATTGAACCTTTTGAAAAATGGGCTTTGGATTTTGTAGGACCTATTAGTCCTCCATCAAGACAAAAGAAACATATATTAGTTTGCACTGATTATGTTACTAAGTGGGTAGAAGCTAAACCATTACTTGTTGCTAATGAATCATCTGTAGTTACTTTTCTTTTTGAGGATATTTTCACTTGTTTTGGTGTCCCAAGGGAAATTGTTACAGATCAAGGAGCTCAATTTACATCAAGGCTAGTGGAGAAAATGATGGAGAAGTACAAAATCAGACATAGAACATCTACTCCTTATCATCCACAAGCAAATGGTCAAGTGGAATCCACTAATAAAGTCATTGAAGGGATCCTAACAAAGATTGTTCATCTACATAGAAGAGATTGGGTAGATAGGCTTCCTGAAGCCTTATGGGCCTATAGAACTACATGGAGAAACACAACAGGCCATACTCCTTATGAGCTTGTTTATGGGAAGCAAGTTTTGTTTCCTATAGAGTTCCAAATCCAGACATTCAAGATGGCAGTTCAGCTAGGACTTGATCTAACGAAGGCACAAAAGCATAGACTGGAACAAATTAATGAATTGGATGAGATCAGACAAGATGCAGTTCAGAAAACAAGTCTAGTCCAACAGCAAAGGGCTAGATGGCATGACAAGTACATCAAGGAGAAGAAATTCAAAGAGGGCGACTGGGCTCTCTTGTTTGATTCAAAATTCAAGGATTTTCAGGGGAAATTTCAGATACATTGGCTTGGGCCATATGAAATTTTTCGAATTTTTGATAATGGGGCAGTAAAAATTAGAACTATAGATGAAGAAGAGGTCACTTTTCTTGTGAATGGTCATAGACTGAAGCTATACCACAAGCCACTCTCAAGAGAAAAGTTTGTAAAGAAGTTCCAAGAATACAATGATGTGAAGTTAATGAAGAAGAGTCTCTCTTCTTCATCAACTTGATTAAATTTTCTGAAGCATTTCTCTTTTGAAAAAAAAATAAAAATAAAAATAAAAAAAATAAAAATAAAAATAAAAATAAAAAATAAAGGTATAAACATGAAAACCAATCATTGATTGGCATGTTTATACAGAAAAGATAGGGTGAAAATCAGAGTCTCTCTGACACTCTAACTTTTCCCATTTCTTTTTTTATAAGCAGCTGTTATAAAAATCATAAGTTCAGTTCCATAGTGCTTATGATTCATTTCATCTCACTCCATTCACTTATCCACCCATACTCCATCTCATCCATCATTCATATTTCACTCCATTCCACATTTCATTCATCTCATTCCATCTTCCATCCATCTCATTTTCATGTCAAAATACAAAATTTGATATCTTGCTGTAAGTGAATAAAATATGTCATGAATTGCAGTACAGCTCTTATGTTCCTTCATTCCATTTCATGAACTGAATCCATTCCATTCCATTATCCACTTCATACATATCATAATCCATCATCCATTTTCATTCATACCACATAACATTTCACCCATACTCCAAAAACATTTCATTTTCATGATTAAAGTGTTCTACAGGAACATTCTGCAGCTCAGTGGACATTCTGCAGCTGATCAGCCTTTCTGCAGCCCGATAGTCTTTCCGCAGCTATAAACCATGAAGGCATCAACTAGCAGACATCAGAATTACAACAAAGTGACCCAGTGTATTCATGAATCAAAAGCATCAAGAAAATTATGAAGACTCCTCCAGAGATGAGCAGAGAAGACAAAGGCTACAAAAATCAAATAAAGGGAAGAGGTAACAAATTTAAATTACGATGGCATTTCATAAAAGTTTAGCATAGTTTAGTTGTGGATTATTCGAAAGGTTGTTTTAATTGTTTTTATTGATCAAACACCAACAAACCCTCTACAGACTTTGTATTAAAATCTTCCATTTCAAATTTCATATCCGATAGCATTTAAGCGGTGAAATGGCCAAAGCATTTGAATTTTCCACGTCTCTTAACCAAAGCATTTAATGATGATGATTCCCTCTGCCATCGTAAAATCCTCCGTCGTCTCCTCAATCATTAATACAATCCCTCCACCTCACTCCACTACTCTATTCCGTGACCATTTTCCATAACTTCATTCCGTAGCCGGTATTCCATTCCGAAGACAGAGATATTATTATCACCAGGAGCAGAGCTAAAGGATATCAGTTTGAATAGCATTGAGCATTGTAAACACAGAGCAGAGCAGAAGGGTAAATTTGGAAGTATAACAGTGTGAGGACTCGAAGCCACTTGATCCCGTGGGCAGATAAAATATCACTGTGGACGGAGTTTGAAGCATTTTCACTATCAACACAGAATTGTAGCAGTGTGGAGTTTGAAGTCTTTTGTTACCAAAAGACAGAGGTGTTAAAATTGAAGTCTTTTGTTACCAAAAGACAGAGGTGTTAAAATTGAAGTCTTTTGTTACCAAAAGACAGAGGTTTTAAAATTGAAACCATTTGCTACCAGAGACAGAGGTGTTGCAGTGATTGAGTTTAAAGTATTTTGTTACCAGAGACAGAGATGTTGCAGTGTTGAGTTTGAAGTCTTTTGCTACTAAGAGCCAGAGGTATTGCACAAAAAGAAATTTGAAGCCATCTCCCACTGTTTATCAGAGACATATCAGCTCGGAATTTGAAACTGCTTTCATTATCAAATAGAGGCATATCAGCCAGAGGTTTTGAAGCTGTTGCCACTATAAATCAGAGGTATGTCATTCCAAAATTGAAGCCATTTTCATTTAGAGCTTGAAGCCATTTTAATCCGAAAGTGAAAGTCATTGTTTTGTGGGTAGAGAAGAGTGTTAATTTGATATTGAAAAAAAAATCATGGGTTTCATCGTAAGGACTGAACCTGTGGGTTCAAAATATTTAGAAGGTTACCCACAATGCAAAGAAATGTTACAACAAATAGGATGGCTTCAATTTTTGGAAAAATTTAATGGCTTCCATAAGGAAGTCACTAAAACATTTGCAAGAGCATTTCAAGGAACCGAAGTTGAAGTAGGGGATGTTAAGTTTACTGTCACTGAAGTTTTTATTGCAGAGGCTACAAGATTGCTCAGAACTGGAGAGAGATGGTTTAAAAATAGAGAATTCCATAATGACTCCTGGAAACAAATTTTAAAATCACCAAATATGGATGTTAGTGTATTCAAGAAAGGAATTCCCAGTACTGCATTGAAAAACAAATGGAGAAACATACTACTTATTTTACAAAAAATTGTTACATGTGAGGGTAGATATGGGACATTTTATGTCTACCACATCAGACTAATGATGCATTTCCTGGGAGAAGACTTAAACCTACCATATTTCTTGCTTCAAAGTCTGAAGAAGATGGCTTCCTGTGTTCAGAGAAGAGTTCAATTTTTAGAGACAACCCTGTATCATCATGGTTTGGTCAAAATTTTGATTGAGCATCATCTAGCTAAAAAAATGATACATGGGATGATTTCTTAATAAGAAACCATTTTGAAGAAGCAAAAGAACCATCACCTGAACCACAGCCTACAAAGAGAAGTAGGAAATGGAGGACTTCAAAAGTTAAAATTGACAAACCAGTTCAAGAGAGCAGTGAGGAAATCATTTTAGAGAAGTTGACTCGAATCAAGAGGAAACTTAAGGAAGAGAAGATAATCAAGGAATCTGCTACAGAGAAAGGAGAGGGGTCCTCTCAGCCTAGGAGAAGCCACAGATTAAAGGGAAAACTGAAGAAAACACCAATCAAACAAACATGGGTAATCAATATTGAAGATGAAGAAACACCCATTGAAGAGGATGATGAAGAGGATTTTTATGAAGGAACCCCTGAAATTGATCCTGCTCAACAGGAAATTTATGACTATGTGGAAACCTTAGAGAGGACAGCTTCAGAAAGCAGAGAAAGAACCCCCAGTCCTCCACTGTCTGAAATAGATATATTAAGAAGGGATAGGTATGAGTTGGAATTATTGAATAGACACATCAAAAATGAGAATGAAATTCTCAAAGATCAAATCAAGCTCAAAACTAATATGAACTCAACCTTATCCCTGCATATAGACAAAGTGGAGAAGACCAATGAGAAGTTGAAGACAAGGAACAAAAAGCTAATCAGGGCACTCACCAACCTCAGGTTCAAACTTGTTATCAGGAAACCCAGAAGACCTCTAGCTTCCAGATAAAGGAGAAGAAGGGGATTAGATGTCCTTGCAGAAGCCTCTGAATTCATAGGATAATTTGCATGAGGACATGCAAAGAGACAGCAGTGGGGGTATGTTGAGCCTCAAAATTGTGCTTTCCTTCACCTCATTTTACCTCATTTTTCCTTGTCCATTTCTATCTTAAACCCAATTGATCAATAAATATAGTTAAAATTACTTCTAGAATGATTTACATGACTGACTTGTTGAATTTTGTGATTTTTTCCATTGTTAAGCATTTTGACCGGAACTAGCTGTAGAATGTAGACATTCCGTAGCTAACCGGCGATTCTGCAGCTGCCTTCATGTTTGAGTATGTTCCAGGTGGCCTCTTGAGAAAAACCGCATATGGGCATGATCCATGTCATGTCTACATGGTTCGTTGCTCATCATGGAGGAAGAAACGAATTCTGGGTATGGTTTTGAACGTGGGAAACACATTTATGAAGGAAGACTTCTATTAGGACTGTCTCAGTCCAGATGTCTTTTCTTCTTCACGCAGCCACCTCAAAGAGTCCTAACGTGATTCGGATAAGGAAAGACATTGTTCCTAAATTGTTGTAATTATTGTTACGTGCATTTGCTTTATAAACTCTTGGGAGACCGAGAGCTATGTTAGAGATTTTATGTTAGATTTGTTGCTAGATTTTGTTTAAACTCTGTGTTACGTCCTTGAAGACACAGAGTGTTATGTTCAAACTATTGCATCGTTAATGGAGCAGACAAAGTTATTTTTAAGGCGTGATTTAATTTGGAGTTGAATGCCGTCAAGTGGTAGAGGGCCCCTGCCTCTTGCACGGATTTCTTTTGCGTAAATTAGATAAGTTTTCCTAGCTGCCTTTACGTTTTGCATTTGAATTGGTAGTTGTTTTGTTTTAGCTACTGTAGTCGTATTCATTCTAGTTCTTCCACAAGAAGACACTATTCCAACAGATTAAAATGATGAATGTTGAATGACTATGGTATTGTAGGATTAGGAGTTGAATTTGTAGTTGTTTTAACTAGCTACTGTAGTTATATTCATTCTAGCTCTTCCACAAGAAGACACTCTTCCAACAGATTAAAATGATGAATGTTGAATGACTATGGTATTGTAGGATTAGGAGTTGAATTTATATTTGTTTTAACTAGCTACTGTAGTTATATTCATTCTAGCTCTTCCACAAGAAGACACTCTCCCAACAGATTATAATGATGAATGATGAATAGCTATAGTACTGTAGGATTTAGTTGTAGTTTTTGCTATTCACTATCACAGTTGCACTTGTTCTAATCACTCTTCCACAAGAAGAAACTCTTCCAAGAAATTCTTAAGAAGTTCAAGACATGACCGTGATAATGAATGATTTAGTTGTGTGTTTGTACTAAGTATCATCTCTGTTCTTGCTCTTAAACGCTTGCCCAAGATATCATAATGACGAGTAGGATATGGATGTGATAACTTAGTTTTTCATTTGCTTTCTGTTCATTTGCTTTCAATTGCATACAATTACACAGTCAGAATTGTTCTACCCCTTCCAAAAGAAGGAACTCTTCCAAAATATCACTGATGATGAACAAACAGATTGTGTAACTTTGTAGATTAATGCATGTTAGTACAGTTAGAATGCTCCGGAGTTTCATTTGCATTTAATTCATGTTCAGTCACTTTGTTTCAAGTTTGATGATGACTTATAGTTCAACATTGTTCTAGTTTAGTAGCATCTTAGGTTTATTCTTAGATTAACTCATTGCACTTGCATCTCATATTCACATTGTCATCCTTTGCACAATAGATTACTTTAGTTGTTAGGATTAACAAGACAGCCTTCATTATTCACAAACATCTTTTTGTTCTGAAAACTACAAGTGATCCATAACCATAGGAACAGAAGATAACATCACTATAAGGTCTGAAATCTCTCTGCAATCTCCTCCTCATTTCATAAACAGAGCTCTTCCTCAAAAGAACTACTTTGAAAAGAAACCAATAACTCTTTGAGTATAGGTTCTGTGACATTCAATTAAATTGCAGAATAGAACTAGGAATTAGTCATGGAATAGATGAGCTTAGAACAAAATTTTGCATCATGATAAGATTAGTGTTTAACTGTCTAGTTAGAGAACTTGCATATTTAGTGATCATTTCTCAAGTTTAGTTTGTGTCATCTGCCTAAAAAGTCATTATCAAGCTTTTGTTTCTATTTAGTCATAGTTCAGATTTTGCTTCAGTGTTTCCAATTGCATTTGCCATTCCATACATTAGGTTCAACTGTGTTTTGACCACCAACCCCTTTCCATTAGTTTTCTAGACATTTCCATTGTGAACATAAAAATCACCAAAAGACCAAAAACATCACAAATCATCACAAAGACCAAAAACATCACAAAACACCACAGATACAACGATTAGAAAACAAAGACCTAGGTACATATGGTACACACTTCACTTCATCGCTTTACAAATCCGTTGACAATTAAATGAGCCTTCGCCTTAGGAGACTAGATTGAGACCCAACAAAGAATGTACCCCTAGTAGGAGGCGTTCCTCACTCTTACGTTAGTGTCGGTACTGATCTTCTGAAAGCATCTTCCCTTATGGGTGTTTTTCCTCTCCTGCCACCTAAGGTTCCAAACATGATTACAATGATATCCACCATCTTGGATGGATCTATCGATCCTTGGATCCTACCGGTGCCTTCAGAAATTGATTCGTATGGAAATTAGATGCCACTATCACTGGATGAGTTGGCTTATCAAGACATCCAATCAGCATCTGAACCCTCCACTGCTCTGGTTTAGACCAATGGTACCACCCTCTCACCCATCACAATTCCTTCTAAGGATCTCCTCAATGAAGTCCTACCTATAGACGAAGCTATCCAAGAGATCATATCTCTAGAAGAACGACCTTGGGGAGAGTATCATCACCGCGCTTCGATATCTAATTCAGACACGACCACTATCCAAATCCCGTCTTTCGACCCACCTGAGATCATTCCCTCCACTTACACAACTGTTCAAACTATTGATGTGAAAGGGAACGTGGGAAACCTTTCCAATAATATGCTCATAGATATCTTTGTCAAAACGAGTATCGTGGAAAACATACATAGTGGAGCCGATTTCAGTCCTGAGGAAATTGCACGCTTCACATCCTTTTTTAAGGAATTCCACGACGATTTCACTTGGTCTTACGATAAAAATCCTGACATAGATCCATCTATTGATGAGAAAGAGATCAAGAAGTTTCTAGCATTATTTTTATGGTATTTTACTGGGTCATTAAACCGAAAAACCTCGATTTCTCTTCTTCGGGCTCATTAAACTTACATGAAGAAGCAATGAGCTTTCTTCTTAGGGACATTTTCTAGCTCATAAAACTAAAAAAACCCCGAGTTTCCTTCATCAGGCTCGTTAACCTACCACGATGAAGAACTATGAGTGATTCTTTTCCATCTTTTTCTAGCTCGCTAAAAAACTGAAAATGTAACAGAGTTTTTCTCTGTTAGACTCATTAAAATTTCACGGAGAGGATTGTGTTTTTCTTCGTTTGACTCGTTAAAACTTCACAAAGAATATTGAGTTTACTCCATCTCCTCGTACTCATAACAAAATTAGGTAGATTTCCATTGAACATAGGTTTATCACTTTATCTGGATTCAATGGACTAACTTACGGAAAAGGAACTCTTTCAGGCTTACTATTATCCTTTTGTCACACCCGGTTATCAAACATGACAAAGGTACCCCCGTGGAGTTATATTTTACGATGTTTTTCAGACTCCCTAAATATGAAAAGATCACTGAGTTTACCCATCTGGACTCGTTAAACTTAATCAAATGGTGAAAATTTTGGACAAAGTGGATACTTATTCTGTTATGCTTTGAAGGTCGATTTGGAAGCAAAAAATATTGAACATGGCACTTCCCAGAAATTTCACTCACAATTAGTCAAACCCTACCATTCTATGAGTTTAGCCTTTGTATACCGATGCCCCTGCATTATTGAATCCCGACACTCTTTGGTGTTCATAAGCCTAATCTTCCTGGAACCATGTTACTATTCCTTCTATTGTTCAAGAATATCTCCCTATCTACTGCTTCCTGTATCATCCAAGCCATGATATGCTAGAAATCATTTTTCATCGTCAGTTAGTCCCATTTTCTCTTGACTATCTTCAAAACAAAACCATCTTTTCCCGTTTCGTGTCGACTGATGTAGGACGCCTGAGTGCCTGCCTTTCGACAGATCTCTTCCTATCGACTTCAACATCTTATCTAGGAAGTTTATCCAGAATCACATCAATACCTAGGTGCTTGTAGACCTTAGTGGAAAGTTACCTTATGTTTCATTGGGGGTTCTCATTATTGGCTCCCAGTCAAATGATTCTACGAGTGTTCAACATCAACTCCTATTCTTCACACTCACTAGATTGTACTATGCATCTTGGGGACCATCATCCTTATCGGTGGCCACCCTCGCATCTGTTAACAGTTTTCATCATTGTCTGGTAATCAGATGATTTCTCGCATGTTCGACTACAACTCCTTCATTCACATGTGCAGAAATATGCAGTTTAGTGATGCGGCGACCAAGACCTTGGGTTGAGGCTTACATCATTTCAGCTGTGTATCCTCTCCCAAGTTGCGATATTGTTTTCGGAGACATCTTATCAGATTGATCCTTTCATGGCACAAGCTTCCACATCATTCTTATTGATGGACACACTGGTCATATCTCTTTCTAGAGAAATCATTTTGATACAGCTACTGAGCATGGGAATGCCAGACTCAGGACATATACTTATATTTCTAACATATGTTGTTGTTTTAGGTTTTCCTTAGTCCTCCAACTTCTCTCGCTCTACTACATATATTATAAAGTATTTCGGTCATCGTCTTCACCTCTGACGTTACACTTTAGGGGGCATCTGTTATAGGACAAATGACCTCCTCATCATCTGAGAGGAGAAGGAAACATGGAAGGAAGAAAATGACCCAGACAGAGACCCATTTTGCCAAGGTAATGCACCCTAGAAATAGCTAGGCCAAGTTATAACGCATCCCAGCCATTCAAAGGGAGCGTTAGTGCCTAGGTTAATGCTTTGTCCTGCATAAGGGGCAGCATTGCCCATTTTTTCATGAGAAAAGGGACAAATCCTGCAGAAACTGACTAACATTTCCTGCTTTTTCTCAGAATGAGTCAGTTCAAAAGTAGGAACCTGTGGTACAAACCTCTTATTGGATGTTTCCAAACAGAACTAAACACCTATAGAGGGAAAAAGCAAGGAAAGGCAAGGAAACATCAAGATTTTTCCCAATTCAAACTGATTGAAAGGATTGGCAAGGTCTGTCCTCCCCAATTCCTATAAATTGAAGGTTTTGTCTCTTGGTAAAGGGTCAAAGGTTTGATCATGTGTAGAGTAGAATTTCATTGTTGAGTGTGAGGCTTAATGATTCACAAGCTTCATTGAGAACTCTTAGCCCAAGTATCATTACACTCGGAGATAGAGGAAAGAGAGAGAGGTGTCGGACAACTGAGGAGGGCTTGTTTCAACCAACGGTTGTAACCCTTCTTCTTATATATTAATAGAACTATATATGTTTTATCCATTTAATGTTTCAGTGTCACATTTTTTGTTCATTTTTCTATGAAACATGATAAAATGGCTTAGATTTGCATAGTTTAATGTTGATTATATACTTGTTTAATTGTTGGTAAGTGATACCACTGTGAATATTACATGTGTGCTTTGTTTGGTTGCAGGATCTAGATTTGGAGCCGGTGAGGAAGGACTTTAGCCACACTGCTTAGTGCTCTCCATAGGATATGTTGTTTACAAAGAGGTAATCCTTCAATATCTTGATTTTTCAATTATGATTTAGTATAAACATGTGTGCAATGTATTTGTAACTATATAACTAATCTAACTGTATACATTGAGCACCAGGAAGCCCTGAGAGGGATATCTATCAACTACCACCCAAGAATTTTAGCCCTTAGTAGGGTTCGAGTTACCTGAATTTGGAACTACTGTAGGATCAAATATTGATGCTAGAGATATGCTTTGGTGACAATCTAAACTTGCTCCTCAGGGATCATGGTAGGTTCTATGCTTTTTCACTCCTCTGCAAGTGCTTGAATATAAATGTATTATAGTTACATATCTTATATATCATCCACATAAAAAGGCTCTTGATCCTCTTGGTCCATGTCAGTATATTCCTAGAGAGACTTAGCTATGAGCTTTTCATATTGATTTTTGGGTTGTTGTTGAATTGGTTGTGAAGAGGGGAATTCTTTAGTTGTCTTGGAGCATTTTTTACCACCTTCTAGTTCCTCCTTAGGGATTTTTTGTAGAACTACATATCTGTTTTTACCAAGACTTAAGCATGATGGATTTCCCTCATCGATTTTCTTTGTTATTTTTTGGTGATTGGTGATTTTGGTGAAGTCCCTTTTATCCAGCGGGTGAGTGATTTGTTCCACCTTTGGAAGAGGATTCGTTGGGAAGTCTCAGAAAATATTTCTGTATCCATGGAAACGATGACATCTAAATCACATTTTTTCATATTATATAGGTTTCTCCTAAAGGATATTTCCTTTTTTAAGTTGGATATTGGCAGGGAGGGGTTTAGATATATTTATATAGAGATAGAGGTAGGCATAAGAAGTATAGTTCACTTGTTTTTTTCTGTCTGAGAGCATGATAAACTCACCAATTTTGTTTCCAATGTGTTATAGAATCTTTAAGTCCCAATACTCTTGTGGGAGAGAGTCGAGACAAATCCATACGGACACATGGAGAAATACTCTTTCTTAGAGTTAAAAAGAGGGACCTATGGTCTCATGAACAAGTTGTATGAGTTCATGAATTATTCTCCCATTGAAAAATCATGTCTCAATCTTCAAGTCTATGAATATTTTTCTGAAAAAGCCTCGGGATCCTAGCTTTAAATCAATATTTCCCTTTAGAGTCCAATTTTTTCAAATCCAATTGAGGAAAGCGCCTTTTGAAGGCTAGAGCCCTATGAACTTAAATATAATTGTGCACTCCTTCACGTTTTCGACCGTTACACCAATTCTTTACATTGATATTTCTAGAATCAGAGAGGTATTAGTTTGTGGAAGGAATGATTTATTGTTTTCTATGATTTTTTCCACATTTGTAGAATTTGATGAAATGGTATTTTCTTTACCATTGATTGAATGGTTGGTTCTTTCCGTAGGGTGGTTTATGTTGTTTTTGGAGCCATTAGATTTGTGAGGTAGTGGGTTGTTTAGACTTTCGACCACAACATTGTGGAAGGATGGATTGGCTCCCCCCCAAATGGGGAACCATAACAAGAGACAAGCATATAAAGTAAAGGGTAAATATTCAAGAACCCTAGGAGTTATCGTCCCAACAACACATTAAAAAAAAATTGTTATTCTTCATATCCATTTAATTTTTTTCAATATACCAACCTTCTACTTGTAGGCTCTTCTATTCGGTTACTAAAAACTATTCTTTCCACTTTTTTGGAATTACCTCCTCCCACATTGAATTGGGAACAAAATTTTCTCATATATTTGGGAACAAGCCTCCCAAGGACATTTGAATCACTTTGGATATAACTATTATTATTTTTTAAAACTTTTGGACTATTGTTGGATAGAAAATTAGTACAATCACACTATGACTAATCATATGGATATTTTTTGGAATGAGGATTAGTGACGATATATATCATAATAGCCTTAAATATATAAAATGCAATAGTTTTACTCTAAAAACAAATCAACGATCAAAAATTTCAAATCCTTATTAGAATTTGTAGGAATATTACTATAGCTCAAGGAACTACCCAAAAGATGGTTTTTGTATTTCATAACAGGAGTAACTCCACGAATGATTTTTTTGTTTGCATTAAAAGAGGGTACATATATATACAAGGAGAGGGAGACTACTGGGCTTCATCTCCCATTGTCTCTTAATCTTCAAAATTTCTTTATTTCTCTATTTATAATATTCACATAGGATTTCCTAATCCCAAATATTAGGTGTCAACATTCCCCCCATTAATATGAAGGGATGTTGGTGAGTCCAAGAATCATTCTGAATCTTTCAAACTTTTCCCTTCCAAGCGCTTTGCTGAAGAGGTTTGAAATATGATAATTTTTGGAACAATTCCATAGGTGGATTTTTTTGGCCTCAAAATGATGTCGAATCAGATGGTATTTTGTATTGATGTGCTTCGTTCGATCATGGAACTTTGGGTTCTTTTCCAAATTTATTGCAGAAGTGTTGTCAATCAAGAGAAGAGTTGAATTCACTTGGTTCTCCTGAAAATCTTTCAGAAATTTCCTAAGCCACACAATTTCCTTCATTGCTTTAGGTGTTGCCACATATTCTACTCAGTTGTAGAATCTGTCGAAACTGATTTTTTGCATGACCTCTAGGAGATAGCTCTTGATCCAAGACTCATAACATAACCTGAAGTAGATACTCCAGTTTATTTATCTCCATGAAAATGTGAATCAGAGTATCCAAGCAAGTTGAAGTCACCTACCTATGTATACTTGAGTCCAAAGTCTTGAGTTCCCCTCAAGAAATTTATAACTCTCTTTGTAGCAGATCAATGACCCTCACAAGGATTTTGCACAAACCTGAAGAGGATTCCAATATAAAATGAAATACTTGGTTTGGTACTAGTCAGGTAGTTGATACTTCCTACTTGTTGCATCCTCAAATACTTTTCCTTTAGTGGATATGAGATTTAATTTATATTCCATTGGAGTAGTCAAAGGGTTGCACTCAACCATTCCAAACTTGTTAAAAATATCTCCAATGTACTTATTCTGAGAGAGGAATATAAACTTTAGATGTTGAGCTACTTCAATACCATGACAGTAGTGAACATAGCCCAAATCTATCATTTCAAAAACTTTCCTCAATTCTTTATTTATGGATGCAATGTAGTTCTCATTTTTCCTTGTCATGAGAAGATCATGTACATACACCACAAGATATACAACTATCTTCCCAACTTTCTTGACAAACAAAGTTGCATAATCAAGATCATAATGTTGCTCAATCAATTTCCTCTACCAGGTTCATGATGATTTCTTGAGGTCATACAAGTATTTTAAAATCTCCCGTACTCTGTGTTCCTAACCCTTCATAACAAATCATTATGGTTGGGACATAAAAAACATTCTCTTTCAATCTCCATTGAACAAAGTAGTTTTTACATCCATTTGATGGACTTTCCAGCCATTGTGAGCTACCAAGTAAAAGAGTGTCCGGATGGTATCCCATTTTGTTGTGGGGGGGGGGGGGGGGGGGGGGAATTATCCTCATAATAAACCCCTTCCTTGTGTGAAAAACCTTTTTCCACAAGCTTGGATTTATGCTTGTCAATTGAGCCACCTGTTGTACACTTGTTCTTGAAGACCCCCTTGCAGCCTATAGGTTTGGTTCCCAATGGAGGATCAACCAGCTTACAGGTGCCATTATTTATCAAAGAATCATATTATTTCGGCATCGCTTCTTTCCATTCATCATGAGAAGAAACTTATTTGAAGGAAGTTGGTATGAAATATGTAGATAAATTTAGTTCAGAATCATAAGAAACATCCATATCAACAGGTGAATTAGGATCATCTACATCGCCTCCATTTTGTCTGGTTAAGCTTATTTTTCCTACCTTTCCAACCTCATCGGGACAAACGCTTCAATTATTTTTTTAGCCATTTTTTAGGACCTTTCTAAGATGATCCAGGCTAATCAGTTGACTGAGATGGGGATGAATAAAGATTTAGTCTCGCAATTATGTCAATCACATCACTAAAAGTGTCATCAGTGGTTGGAGCTTTATGCGGGGGGAGAGAGTGCTACAAAAGGATATTCCATAGATTGATACAATATAGGGATCCCCACTTCAATATGTGGAATGTCATTATCAAGCTCTCAAAAATACTTTGCATGTCTAAAACTATCCAAGAAATCAAGTTGTTGCTCAATAACATTGTCAATATTGGAAGATTCAAGAAATATCACATCTCTAGATATTATAAACTTCTTATTCACTTCATCATAGAGACTATATGCTTTGGAGGTATTTGATTACCCCAAGAAGATACATTTGTGACTCCTTTCACTAATTTTTTTTCTTTGTTCCTTGGGTATCAAGCCATAACAGGTGGAACAAAAAATCCTGAGATGCATCAGCGAAGGAATGTTTCCATACCACATTTCATAGGTAGTCTTGTTTTTATAGCATGAGATGGACACTTATTCTTCATATACCCAACACATAGAATTGCATAATCCCAAAACATCAGCTTAACATTCTTGAAAAACATCATCAAACATACCATATTTAAAATTGTCACGTTCATTATTTCAGCTACATCGTTCTGTTGGGGAATATAAGGCACAGTTGTTTGATGTTTAATCCCATGCTCATAGAAGATATTTTTCAGGTTCATTTGAAGTATTTTCACTTCCATTATCAGTAAAAATAGAGCCAATATGAGATTTTCCATTGTTTTCAATACATGCATGGAAGTTATTGAATGTTTCAAAAGCTTCAGATTTTTTCTTCAATACATAAACCCAAAACATTATGGTTTAGTCTTCAACAAATGTTATCATATATTCATTATAATTCTAATAAGGAATAGGCATCGGACCACATAAATTAGAATTAATGAGTTCAAATTTTATATGTGCTCTGGAATGAGAATCATGAAAAGACTGTTTGTCATGATTTCCTAAGATACAAGCATCACATTGCTTAAGTTTCCTAGGAATTGTAGGCAAAACAATAACACCATTTTTCTTAAACAAACGAAGGTTGTCATAGTTAAATTCTCCAAATATAGCATGCCATAAAAAAATTGATGGAAGTGTTCCTTCATCATAGTGAGAATTGTATGAATATTTCTTGCACGAGCATAGGTTCCTTGCAGCTTCAAAAGTCTTTCTTCTTCTATCCCAGTCATGACAAGTGAGTGATCTAATGCTTTTATGACCTCAACCTTGCCATAAAATATGTGAATCGATGTCCTTGATGGAAGATGTGGACCAAATACAACAATTTTCTCCTAAAATATTAGAGGTATAGAACATCATGTAGAAGAAAGTATGGAAGACCAATCATTTTGAGCCTAATAGTGCCAAGCCCTGATGGCTTGATTTTTGAATTGTCTGCGAAGTATGTTTCTCCATCAATATTTTCAGTGAATTCTTCAAAGAATTCTCTTCTGAAAGTCATGTGGAAATTTTCTCCTGATTCAAGCAACCAAGCATCTTTCCATGAAGCAAGTGAAGCATTAAATAAGTCTTTAGTTACTCGAATATTGTAATGTACCACAACATAATGAGATGAATTGACTGCTTTTACTTTCCCTTTAACATGTGTTTTACCTTTTGCTTCATTTCTTTCATGCTTAATTATGTCCCAAGGCATATTACATGTGGAAGCATCATGTCCATCTCTATTGCAACGTATGCAATGAAGATCATACCTTTCTCCTTAGAAATGTTTTCCCCCCTGCCTCTAAAATTCTTCCTTCCACTTCCTCTTCATCCACCTCTTCCTCTAGAAGAATATTGTGCATGATTCTTATCTTTCTGTGCAAGGAACAAAACTTATTCAGAATACTAAGGAGCTATCTTCTTCCTAAAATCCTTCTCTCTTTTAACAAACTTCTTCTCAAGGGATTCAAAGGAAATATCCTTAAGTTTGTCACTTTCTTGCAATGACTCAAGATAGCGTGAATAGGTGGGATATAGTGCCTTGACATAGGGTATGAGAGGAACATCTATTTCAAAACTAGTGGCCTTTATGTCATGCTTAATGGATCTTATTTCTAATTCTAAGGCAATAGGGTCATCATTTTTCAACTCAATATTGAATAACTTAAAGTTCAGAGTGTGAATCATATAATTCCTTCAACTTCTTTAAGGCTTAAAAGGTATTTGAAAATGGTGAAATATGACAACTCACCTATTCATTTACGAATTTTGCAATCAAGGAATAGGCCTTGTTGTTCTTGTTTTCCCAAATGGAAAGCTCCTTATATTAAGTAGGTTTTTTCAGGTGCATTGTCTCCATCTCCTTCACAACCTCCTTTCCACAAATCATTAAAAATTAAGGTGTGATTTATCTTCTTGGAGCACTCATGATAGTTCTCTTTGCTAGAGAGAACTAATCCCACAATGGATATTAGGGGATGCATCATAAAAACTGATCTATGCCCAAATTAATTACAATAATTACAAGTAGTTATAATAAAAATAATTAACTATCTGCCAACCAAAAAAAAAAAAATTATACAACTAAAAGTGTTGGCTCTCACTATTCACCCATACACCAGACAATTTCATTATAATATATGGCTATAAAAAAACAAATAACACATACCATACTCCTTAAGTCTGTCATAAAAACTCAACTCATAAAAATATATATATATATATTCAATGCATATACCATATGCACTTTATGTGGGTGCACTTTATATCTCACTTTATCCCATATGTCACTTTATAGCATGTTTTCATATGAAAAAATACCAAACCAACTTTTTTTTCATGGATTTAAGAAAAAAGGAACCAACCCATCACCTTTTAAAAAAGGCTATTCAAGACATGCCATCGTCAACCAAAGATTTTAAACGCATGTACTATGACCATTCAAAACTTCAACGCATTTATGAACATAGGAACATCTTTTTTAAGGGAAATCAATGCAAGGTTAATGGAGCCATACCAAAATTACAAACACAAAGTATATGGAGCCACACAAAAATTACCAACACACATATCATATCAATTCACATGGAAATATCACCGAGTTACATTATGGACATATCTCAATGTTCTATCACAAATGGTTCAACACACCTTCTTCACCAATACACGTTCATGCACATGAGTCTTCAACGAACATCATTACAACATCATTTTTTTATGGGAACTCAAAACATACCATATATTGAATATGTATCACTTCTCTTCATATATACGACAACCTTTTACCACCATCTTCAAAAATATTTAGCTGAGAATTAAATTCACCAACAAACCAACTAGTTCAAGTGCATAGTTTTACTAAGACTGTAACTAATATGCTTTAAAAGTACTGCAAAACCAAATCCAACACTCACAGTTAGGGAAACCAAAAATAGGGCTGAATCTAATACCATGTCAGGCCAGGGGAAATTCCACAAATGGATCTTTTGTTTTGCATTAAGAGAGGATACACATATATATAAGGATAGGGAGACTATTAGGTTTCATCTCCCAATGTCTCTTCGTCTTTGAACTTTCTTTATTTCTCTATTTACATAAGATTTCCTACTCCCAAAAATTAGGTATCAACATTGTATGTAGTGTATCATAGACAATATGGAGTCAAATATGAATTAGGATGAATTTCTTTTTGAATATAAGGTGGATCTAAAACATGGAAATGAAAATTCTTTGGAAGCAAAGTATTAATCCCATGAGTAAAATAGATAAGGCCAACACCAAAGGTATAATATGTTGTAGATAGGCTTAACCATGCTATTCTCAATGTGGGCTTCAATGTTAAGGAAAATGATAGAGAAGGAACGGGAAGCCTGTGTGGGCTCAACTTCAAACCCCCACTTGAGTGAGGAAATTGTTAAATGATCACAACTTGTATGAACTAGTTGTGACTATTGATCTATATATGAAACAAGTGTACCCACATAAATAATTCAAGTGATGTGCCACAATTTTTGTAGAAATGGCTCAAAATTTTCAACTGCTAATGAATTTAGACTGAAAACAATAACTGAAAATTTCTTCTACTCAATTTTTGGAAAAAGAACATACAATATAAACACATGCAATAATTCAATCACAATGAAAATAATATTTTTACTGGGGAACCCAACTGGGAAAAACCCCTCCTTTTTTTGTATTAAATCGAATGACAATATGGATCTATTATAATGACAACTTCAATCCTTTAAGCTCAACCTACACTGCAATATTTATCTCCCGCTCTCTAGCCTACTATGACCAACACTTAGCCAAAATAGGCCTCAACCTTCCTCCTATTTCCTTGTGAAATCCTTGACGAAATTATCTCCTAAAAGATAAGGAAATATCTTATTTCCTTACGCATTCCAAGACAAATTTCTCATCAACTCTAATGAAAAACCTATACACTCACTAGTATACAATAATAAATACAATTATGCATTTTCCCTCCAATCAACTATGCAATTTGAATTGCATGCATGGCTAGGGTTATTTTTAGTAAATTGACTATTTAACTGAGAGATCTATGAGTTAACAACAATTATATCTACTCAATTGAACTCGTACTGACTCTATTCATGAATAGAGATCAGATATCTGAATTTCAATAAATATAACTCCACTAGATTGCTAGATCTTAGCAATCAACTCATGCACAAATCTACTTCTAGTCCAAAAAATCGAATTGACTAACTTAACTAAGTGACTGGGCCATGTCACTCCTGCTAATTGTAACTCAAGTCATCCTGCTAATGTGGAAATTCAAACTTCTCCATTTGACTAAGGAACAAGTCAAATAAAACCTTTTATTACTACAATTTAATTTTTTTATAAATAACTTAGGTTAAAGTTACTCTAGTGAGCCTCAATACTCAAACTTATACCTTTCCAAGCATTGTGACAACCAGGAAAATTAAAAGGGAAGAAAATCTTTAAAGGGGAATCATATAACTTGCAACATCATATTTATAATAAGTACGGGGCCATCTTCCAAATTGATAAAGCTTTAAAATCATAAACCATTTGTTTCTCATGCTTGTAAAGATGTGGATTTTGATCTATAAGAAAAGAGAAAGTGGGAACTAGGAATTCAATCAAAGTCCAACATTTTAGAGTTGATTGTACAATATGAGATACGACAACAAATAATGTTCACTGCCCACTATTTTTGAGATGTAATTGATTCCAACAACATTTATAAAAAACACAAGGAAGATTCTATTAATTATTGTGGAGTGGCTACGTTGTTACTCAGTTTTGTAGGTCATGGTCCCAATTTCCAGCGTGAACCCAATTTCCAAATGAAAAATTAGAGTTGATTGTACAATATGGGATACGACAACAAAGAATGTTCACTGCCCCACTATTTTTGAGATGTAATTGATTCCAACAACGTTTAAAAAACACAAGGAAGATTCTATTAAGTATTGTGGAGTGGCTACGTTGTTACTCAATTTTGTAGGTCATGGTCCCAATTTCCAACGTGAACCCAATTTCCAAATGAAAATTTAATCTCTTCACAAGAAAAAAAAAAAGATACCAATGCTATGTTTTCTATTTTAGTCTTATAAAGTAGGCTATTGCCTTATTTATTAATCATGATAAATGTAAGAGAATATTATAATGTGAACGATCTAAGTAAGCTAGAAGGATCTTTTTCTAATTGAATACAATAACCAAAACTTACAAGTTATGATATGACATGTGATATGGAACAACAAAAGCAATATGAAAAAACATTATACATAAAAATTTACTTATGAATAGATTTCTATAAAAATTTACTTATGAATAGATTTCTATTGTGTGTGTACACTGAAGAAAAATGTAAAATCATGATTTCCATCCAATTAGAAATTAATAAGAACACTAAATTTTTTATATTTTGCAATATAACTTTATATAAACTATAGTTTTGTAAATAAACTAATTAAAAAAAATGAAAACAAGAGCCATAGGAAAGGAATAATAAATTAAAGTATGAAGATTTAATATCCACGTGTCAAATGAACTTATTAAAAACCTAAAGTATTAAAAAAGGCAGGGAAGTAGAGGATGTTCTCCAAACTCCATGAAGATCATGTTATTCAATTTAAGAATCAACTTGTTTCATTGTAGAAATTTTGTTTAATTGCAAAATGTTAACTTTGAATTCAGGGAATACAATTTTTTATTTTTTCTTCTTTTTTCCAAGTGAGGGCATAATGTGTGGAACCAAATATCTTAAGATTTCTTATCGAATGATTATGGCTACAACATATTTGATAAGGAGTCTTATTTCTAAGAGTATGAAATGGACATATGTTTTTCACATATACTGCACACATAACTACATCATCCCAAAACATCGACTTCACATTTTTTAAAAATATCACGGAGTAAACCATATTCAAAATGGTCATGTTCATTCTTTTAGCTACACCATTTTGTTTAGGATTGTATGGAACAATGGTTTGATTATTAGGAGAATTTTAAGGTCTAAAATGAGACTCTTAATAAAAATAATGAAATAATAGTTATAATAATAAAATAATATATAAGAGTTTTTAAAGAAAAAGAAATGAGACAATTTTTTTAATTGTATTTTCAACTTATCTCCTAATAGGTTGACTCAAATGTCAAGTGTAGACATTCGTTTAATGCGAAAGTCAATTCCACATCCAATGAATACCCACTTTGCACAGTTCTAAGTAGACCCACATCGAAAAAATTGAAAATACATGAAAAATTAGTTTTTTCCATGATTTTTTCATGTATTTCATTTTTTTTCTTTGTGGGTCTACTTAGAAGTATGTAAAGTGGGTGCTAGTTGGATGCGGAATTGAATTCCACATTCAACGGGTGTCAACACTTGACATATAAATACACCTAAAAGGAGATAAGCTAAAAATACAATAAAAAAATTAGTTTTCTTCTTTTCCCTCCAAAATATTTTCCTTTGGGGATGACAACATCATCTTAAAGCCTATTGGTTATTTTAAAGTTAAATTTGCTAGTAATTTTTTTTGTTTTGAGACCCTTTTTCTTAACCTCATAATTTCCCTAATGGTCGAATCCTAAGTTGACAAAGATAGTTTTCAAATTCACTAGAAGTATATTCTCTTCAATTGTTAGTATTAACGGAGTTAATGTGTGATTGTGCATCATTTTAATCCATACATGAAAATTTCTAAAAGTTTTAAGGATTTTTATTAGTTTTTCAAAAAATAGACACAAAACATCTTGGTGTAATCATCGATAAAACTCATTATATATTTATTTCCATTTGTAGAAATAACATGCATAGGGCCACACAAATAAGAATGGATCAATGTGATTCTTCATGCTCTACTTATTTGATATGCTTTCCAAGGATATAAGCATCACATTTATTTAGTTTCCTAGGAACAGTAGGCAAACCAAAAACAACATTTTTTTCAACACATGAAGGTTGTCATAATTAATATGTCCAAATCTATGATTCCATAGAAGACTACATGGAAATGTACCTTCATCATGATGAGAGATGTTAGGGCCCTATATTACTAGTGTAGTCCCTTATTGTTGTTAGTGTAGCCCCCTTATTGTTATTTTTGTACCCCTGTAGTCCCCATATTATTATTATTGTGCCCCATAATAGCCCACTATTGTTATTTTTGTGGAATTACATCATTATTGTTAGTTCGACTAGGATTATATTGTGATACCATGGACTCCTATATATAGAAGGAGGTTTTTTCATTTGAATCATCCAAGAATTTTTCATTTATGTAATGTAAAGTAGGGAGCCACCTCGAAGAGGCTAATTTATAAGGTGTTGATCTATATTTTCTTCTATTTTGTGAGATGGTTTCATAACAATTGGTATCAGAGCTTTTGATTCTAGGGTTTCACTACTTCAAACAAGTCATCGTGGAATTCTCGCTATAACGTTTTTTCTACGAAGGTTCAGAAGCTAAAAAAACCCATTTGCACCGAAATCTGTAGGAACATTGTGGAAAATTTTTATATTTTGGTTCACAATATTTTCAGACATATGATCTGTCGAAGTTGTGGTTTTTGCAGGCTCCCAAATTTCGTCTCAAAGTGGTGACCTTGAAAAAAATTTCATAACTCTCTCTCTCAGCATCATATTGGAATTATGTAAAAAGTAGTTTAAATTACATAGAATTTAGTTTCTTGTGTATCGACTTCAGAACCGTAGGAGGAAACAGTGACACGGGGCACGTCGTACAAGTTTTCTCTACTGCACCAATCCATAATTAGGTCATTGTGGAATATTGGGAATAAACTTGTCGTGAAGAATCCAAATCAGATCAGACCTATGGCATTTGAAAGAAGATTCAAAGGGCTACTAAAGTACCAAAGATAAAATCTTGGGTATCCGAAATTACAAAGATACATCAGTTTCAGTATCGAGCTCCTCGAAAGCAAGAAAAACGTGCGTATTTTTTTTTTTAAATTGCATAAGTCTTGTTTGAAAAATCATCTTGAATTGATTCCAAGGGAATAATGAAGCATATATATCAGTATTGGATTATAAATTTCCCCCTAAAAATAATTCAACACCCATTAATCCCTTAGAAGGCTCTACTATGACTCATGAAGAGGAAGAAGTGAAACATGATATATCAAAATTACAAGGCCAAGTGCAACAAATTTCGCTCTCGCAAAGAGTAACAAAAAATGAAATGGAAGCTAAGCTAGATGGTTTTAAGAAAGGCATGGAAGCTAATATGGATTTCTTGAAGAAAGGAGTGGAAGCTAAGATGGATGGTTTGAAGAATGGCATGGAAGGTAAGATGGATGGCATGGAAGCTAATATTGATGGTATAGAAGGCAACATAGAAGATTTGAAGAAAGACATGGAAGGTTTGAAGGAAGGTTTGGAAAAGTTGCTACAAGAAAAGCTTCCTAATGGCGAAAAGTTAGTAGAGGAAACTCATGATGAGAACAAAAGAAATGTTAATCATGATTTCATAGACTATAATGCTGGATTTAAGACCCGCCATATTCCAAATATAGATATGAGGAAGTTTGATAGCAAGGATCTGATAACTTGGATACTACAAATGGAGAAATACTTTAAGCTCCATAATATGAAAAACACACCAAAGTTACTCATTGCAACTTTATATTTAGAAAAAAAAATAGTTTGTATGGTATTGATGGCTTTGTTCTCATAAACCACTGGTAACTTGGTTGATTTTTATGGAGGAAATGATAGCACATTATGAGGATACAAAGAGAAACACCTTCTTTATCCAATTGATAAATCTCAAACAAAAGGGTTCAATGATGGAGAACATTGAGGATTTACAAAAATTGAATATAAGGTTAAATAATATTCCAGAGGAACATAGGATTGATGTCCTCGTAGGGACTCTAAAGGATAAAATCCAACGTGAGGTTCGCCTTTGGGAACCTGATACACTAGAGAAGGAATTCAAGTTGGAAAGAAAAATTATGGTGACAAGGAATCGTACCACTCACAACTATGAAGATGGAAGTGTTGCTACTCCTAGACTTCCACAACCTACAAGGTTGAAACCACAACAATTGGAAGAAAAAAGAGCAAAAGGGCTTTTCTATAGTTGTGATAGAAAATACACTAAATTTCATAAGTGTGATGAGAAGAAATTATTTACATAGATTGTGAAGAGGAGGAAGAAAAGGAACAAGAAACTTCAAAAGAAGAGGATATAGACCAAGAACCAACCCTAGAGGAAGAATAAATAAATCTAACCATATATTGTAATGCATTGGCAGGAATTACCACTCCTCAAACTCTCAATATAGAAGGACATATCAAGAAGAAAAAGGTAATAGTGCTTATTGATTTGGGTAGTACCCATAATTTTATTCATTGTAAGGTATCCAAGGAATTGAATGGATTCCTATACCTAGTGCCAGAGTGTCAAGTGATGGTGGCAAATGAAGTAACTATAAATTTCTCTAGAAAGTGCCATAATATCAATATAACCATGGGGGAATATGTATTGAATATTCCAATGCTTTCCTTTCCAATGTGTGGCGCTGATGTTGTACTAGGAGTACAATGGTTACAATCTTTGCAGACGGTGGCTTTTAATTTTCAAGAAATTTTCTTGAAAAGTTTTTCAGAAGGAAAGGAATTTGAATTATGGGTTATATTAGGGAAGTTTAGAAACATAATAAGCTCTAATTTCATGAAAAAACTTCTGATGAAATAAAAAATAGGCGTAATTGCACAATTATGCTCACTATAAGTTCCAACATCAAAATCATCTATTTCTCTAGATCTCCAAAAACCCTTGGACAATCATTCCAACATGTTTGAAACTCCCAAAGGACTCCCACCTATTCATGATCATGATCATGCTATTCATTTGATTCCAGGAAGTGTTCCTCAAAACATCATGCCTTATAGATATGCTTATGTCCAAAAGAGTGAAATTGAACGTATGATTGCAGAAATGCTAGAGGCTGGTATAATACAACCTAGTCAAAGTTATTTATCTACTCTAGTAGTATTGGCGCACAAGAAGGATGGCTCATGGCACATGCGTCTAGATTGTAGGGAGCTCAATAATCTCACTATTACAGATAAATTTCCCATTCATGTGATTGATGAATTATTGGATGAATTACATGGTTCAATTTATTTCACCAAGTTGGATCTCCATTCAGGATATCATCACATTAGAATGAAGACTAAAGACATTTTGAAAACAACATTTCAAAATCATGAGGGTCGTTATGAATTTTTGGTCATGCATTTTGGCCTTACCAATGCACCTTCTACATTTCAAGGGTTGATGAATTCCATTTTCAAACCCTTCCCTAGAAAATTTTTGTTAGTATTTTTTAATGATATACTAATCTACAACAGGTCTTGGAAGGACCATGTTCAACATGTTGACAGGGTGCTCAAAATATTTGAGGAGAAACAATTATATGTGTTGTAGAGAATTTGAAACATGGGCAGATGAAATGCATTGTGCTTGGTAGGGGAGGTTGCTTTCCTACAAGCAGATAAAAGGTCAAATGATTTTTTAGATGGTTAGTGAAACATCATAACATGTAGTAAACTAAGTAAAAAACATAGCATTCTACAATAGAGGAGAAACAAGAAAAAAAAAAAAATACAAATACAATACAAGCTCAATCGAGTCAAACACACTAATAATACCAATGGAGAACTCTTCCCCTTTCATTAGTTGTTGATGGTATAAGAGGTAGGACACTAAACACTTGTAATGAATCCTTAGAGCTATGGAGCTCTAATATTCAAGGCAAGGAGGATCTTCCCTTTAAGATTATTGCAAGCCTCTCTCTCTCCTTGACGGATGGTAGAATAATAGACACTTAGTGAACTTCTTCTCTTGGATTGAGGTGTTGGATGGCCAACAGTTGAATCCTTCCACTCCTTGATACTTGGACAACAAAATGCTAGTTTTCTCTCAAAAAATTTGGCCATCATAACAATGTGTTCTACATTATTCTTCCCATGGTGATATTTTATATGCAAAATTAAAATTCCCTCCCTCTCTTGGTACAATTGTGGATGTTGACACAAGAGTGGGAGGTTGATTCCATTTTGTGCTACACTTGAGGCCTCAAGGTGACTCCAAGGCGGTTGTACTTAGCTGCCTTGAGGGGAGAATCTTCTTCCTTAAGTGTGCCAAGTGGTCCCAGATGGTGACCTTCCGCTATACCCAGGATCGCGCGGCTATATGAGGGATAGCTGCTAATATCTTCACTACTATATAAGAAAAGGCCACATGGATTACTTAGGTTCAATGTTTTCTGTGCGCTATTTGATAAATTTTCCTGCTTGAACTTAGGAAAAGTTAAAATTTTCAGATTCGGTAATGTTTTTCTTCCCTGTAAACCCTTCTGCTTGACATTTCCTTACGTCTTTTTCCTATATTATTTTCCAGTGATAACAGTTTCCCCCTAATGTATGAGGTACAGGAAGAACTGTATAGCCGAAATAAATTATAGTTTCTTTTCTTTATAATCTGTTTTGAGATAGAGAGACAGTAACTTGTGTGAAGCCTGAGGTTGGAGACCCCTTGCCGTGAGTAAAAGAGGGACCATGTTCTGTTGGAAACCTGCAAGAGATAAAATAAATATAATATTTCTACGAGGCGGGAATTTCTCATGCTCGTGATGCTTTGGCTATTTAAATCCTATCTAACAGATAGAGGTTCTGTTTGTGTCACTTGTGTGGTAGTGACCTGCTATTTTGGTTGATGACGACAATTGCTGATGCCCTCAGGGGTGTTTTTCTTTGACAATAGATTGAATGTAGTGCCCACATGCATAATATCGGTATGGCATGTTTTTAGAATAAATTCTCATTATATGCATGGATTTATGACTGGGACCTTCCCGTGTAAGCATTGCTGAAAGAGATGCTTATGATGGCACGGGTCTTCGAAGAATTTTGACAAAGTGCAATGGTTGTGAAGTACAATACCATCTTGACATGAAAGCTTATGTTGTAGTCGAATGTTAGGAGGATCAATGACATCAATGGGAAATGATGACTCCCATAGTTCCATACGAGAATGCCCCTATTGAGGTGAGGAGCCATCCAAGGTACTACCTCCTTCTTGGAAGATGGTTGTTGAACTCGAAAAGAAGGAAGTCTCAACCGACCGAGAGAAGTACTGATGTAGGGGACCAGGATCTCTGATATAGCAAGTGGGGGATGATAAGTTAACATAGGCATGATGGTGATAAATGGTTGCAACTGATGACGGGAGCTCAACGGCCCAAGGTTGGAGATTATAAATGAAAGTGGCGACAGTCATAACAATTTCTGGTGAGGAAAACCCTGGGGTTGATAGGACATCTAGGGTGGGTATCTGGTTGTTATGAATGTCATGGTGGGGTTGGGTAAATAATGTGAAGCTCCGACCAAGGGTGATTAGGGACTGCTGCTAGGGGAGAAAATTGGATGGATGGGTGGGGTGGTTCTCCTAAAAAAACTTTTTACACTTGCCAAAATAATATAATTGGGTTTGGATGTACAAACACGGAGACGGGTGCCCCAAAAACATGAAAATGATCACTCACTAATGATGTGAGGAAGGTGTTTTTATTGAGGGTGGGGGGCCCATTGGTTAGTCTTGGTGCGGGGATGGTGAAGTGGATGAAATGGTGTCACAGATGGGATATGCTGATAGGGGTGCAGTAGGCCAAGTGCGAGACGTGGTGGTGCGTATTCAATCTACTTATGCGAATGGCAGTCCGGGAAGGGGTTTTATCATGACATGGTAAAACTTGACTTGATGCATGATGGATGGATAAACATGAAGTGCTTCTCGGACTTAGATGTTATGGCCATGGCACCATATTATTGATGCATGGTCTACTTGAGTGATTGTCGCCATGGAGGGTGAGGCTCTATCGACTAGCGAGAATTTTTATCATGTGCAAGGTGGGGTGATGATAAACATGGTCGGATGACTAGACCTTGTGGTTGATTCTTGTGGAGAAATGATGTCAGGATATGAAAATATTCTTTTGGGAGCCTATCATGTTGATGGAAGAATGATACCTACTCTCAAACCTTCAGTGGCTGGGGAAATAGGTGGTTTGTCGTGCTTTGTAACACCTACAACCAATACCTCAGTGAAAGCATTTTTTCATTAAAATATATTGACAAATGTACTAAATGAAAAAGAGATAAGAGAGGGCGTACCGGTCGTAGCTGAAAAATGATTTTTTCTGAGGTATGAATGTGTGAAGCCTCCTTTGGACATGATGAGGTGTTGATCACTGTGTTGATTTCGGTTTTGCAATTGGGCATTTTCAGCTCCCATTATGGTCTGTCGAATAATTCGAAAAGGGTGATATATGGGAAAATATGGCTCATTTCAGTTCATTTGTGTTGTTTGAGAGTTGTGAGGTTAGATTTGAGCCCTTGTTGCCGAGTCTTTCTTGCCGTTGTGGTTAGCTTGTGTACTCAGGATTTGCGCCATTAGTGCCAAGTAGGACCCTGAACATCCAGCATTTTAATTTTTTCAGTTTTATCTTGGGGGGGGGGGGGGGTTCCATACAAATTAGGTTTGTATGGATACTTACCTCTTTCCAGTGTTGATCGTGCGGGCGATCAAGGTACAGGCGCGCAAGTACCGTGGGAAAATAAAAAATTTCCCCGAAATTTCTGCGCATGGCACAGCCTTTGCACGAAGACTCACACGTTTTTTCTTGAGACAGAAAAACGAACATCATGCCTTTGTATAAAACAGGTGCAATGATGAGCCAAGAAAGAGTTTTTTGGTTAAAATTTTGATTTTTTGGTTTTTTAGGTCACTGATGTGGTTGTGTTTGGTGACAGGATGTTGTAGCTTGAGCCTTATTGGCCTGAACTGTGCATAGATATGAAACGGGATGTCAATGCAAGAGGGATTATAGCACAGTGGGGCCTTCTAAAGTTCCTAGATAATGACATCCTGAGGTCTCAGGATAGTCTTCTTCACTTCCTGGTTTTTTGCTAGAACAAGAGGTGAAAGGTGATGGTGCTACGGGGTCGAGATGTCACCATCCGTCCAAAGATGGATGTTTATTTTGTGACCGGATTATTGCCTCTAGGTGAGGTGCTTCCACACCCACTCCCACCTGGGAGGGTGAGCATCCATCGGTAGGTGGAGAAACATTGCGGCGGTGCACCTCTTTCTCAAGAGTGTGTCCTTATTGCGTCAGTGACCGATTTAGCTGAGCAGTGTGCCTTTCCTATGAAATTTTGGTTGACAGGGTCCTCATCGCCCAATAGGGCGTCAGGACAACAGATTGGTGTCTTGTGCTGGCTCAGGGCCAGACATTTTAATGATTGGGCACACCATGTATACGATGGCATGGTGGCGCAGCTGGGGAAGGCCCGGGGCGGTTTCCAAATTATTTACCTATGCCAACATCCTAAGTAGTATTATGTTTGAGAGGGTGTTGATGCTACACCCCATCGTTCCAGTCCCCATCGGCCCACGCCGGGATCCTAGGTTGCGGCAGCGGGCACCAGTTATGCCTCATGGCGGAGGAGGGGAGGTGGGTCACTTTAGGATGAGATGATAGAGGCGTGGTTCTAGGAAAACCCATAGATGTTGATGGACTACCCATATGTTGGGATGGAATTTTGGGGGGATTCAGATATGGGTCTTCCTGCTCGTTATGTGTGGGGGGATGCAGGTATGATGTCTTTTATGTTTTCTGCATATTTTATTTTTTATGATGTGTATATTTATATATCTTTTGTGGTGACATTGACACTATCTTTGTTTCTTATGAAAATGTGGGAGTGGTTGGGCATCCGAGCGCCCGCTTAGTGGGGCATCAACCACCAAGGCGGGTTCTAGGTGAAGCTGCTCAGCCCCAGGTTGGGGGGAGTGGTGATGGCGTTGGGCCCTGAGGAGAGGGTAGAAGTATGACTGCTACAGAGTACGTTGTTTTCCTTTCTCATGCTAAGGCTACAAAGGCACGAGTAGTGAAGGTTGAGGGACAACTAGTTGTTTCTGAGGCTTGTTCCACTAACTTAGCAAATGCCTCGGGTTGGGTGGAGAGGTTGACCCGGGGTATGCCGACTCGGGGTTTTTTTTATGACCTAGATGATGCATGGATCGAGGTTTTGATGGCTCAAGAGAAGACGTATCTTTTGACACTGCACCGAGTGGCACTTTAAGTTTTGGCTACTGTACATGTACTGGTGCCGGGTGCAGTGGTGGGCCCAGAGGATCCACCTGGCGAGGCTTAGCCCTAGATATGTTTTATATTCAGGGAAAGCACCCATTATGAGGATGATTCCCTTATTTTTGATGACATGTATATATATTTGTTGGCTGACCTGCGCGTTAAAGACATGACTTGTGTATTTTGAATCACACATATTTTATATATATATGCGAGATATGTATTTTTGCGGCTCTTGATGATGTGTCTATGGTGATTTTTTTTTATGGATGTCGTGTATATTTGATGGAGATCTATTTGTTGTGTTTTTTGTTTTTCTATGGATGATGGTTTATACGGGATGCATTCCAGTCTAGAATGTGATTAGCTATGCGATCAGCTGTCTGGTTTTGATTTCTTGGTATATGTATGAATGTAACATAATTAAATTGATGGATTATTCTTCGTTGATGCAAATATTTTCTAAACAATTGAGAATCTCGCAATTCAAATTCTTGTTTTAACTGCGAAATCACTAGTTGGGAATCAAGGTACATATGCAGGAGGAAAATGCTTTGGTTAAAGGCATCGCTCATGAGCCCGATGATGGCATCATATTTGGCCTGATTATTAGTGGTTGATCTGATGCATACTCTGTTGGTGAAGAATGGTGATCGGTTAGGATAGTAGATGGCCCAGGCGATTGCTGCTAGATTTTGAGACCATTGCGATGCTCCATCAGCGAATCCAAAAAAATGGAGGGGGGAGCGATCCATTTTTTGACATCAGAGCACTTTTTAGCACAAATATTTTGATGATTGTGATTAAAAAACAGAGTTTGTTACATGCATATTATCTCTAGTTTTGAGGCCTCATGCCCCATATGGGTAAAATTTCTCGAGGTAGACCCCATTGACGAGGTTGGCTAGGCATGTACCATCGGGCTCTGACAGGATATATGCCCCCTTGAGGAGGCATTTTTTTTATGATGTAGGGACCTTTCCACAGTGTTTCGAAATTCCTGGGCCTTAGGGCCTCTTTCACGACATCGTAGTGGAGGAATAACTCTCCCTCGATAAATGAGCGAGGGGTGATGTTGTGATCAAATGATGATTTTAACCATTTTTTATGACCCTCGTTATGTTGGAGTGGCTGTCGTCGATTTTCGTCGACAAATTCTAGTTGCACATTCTAGTTGCACCAATTGTTGTTCTAAAGGATGGGTATCATCGAGAAGTTCGATGGCAATGTGTAATTTGGGGATTTCACATTCGATGGGAATTACAGCTTTAACCCTATACTCAAGTTGGGAGGGTGTGAATCCCCTTGAGTTTTTATCTATCGTATGCTATGCCCACAGGGTGGGAAAGACCATGTGGTGCAAGTTTGTCTTATGGTTATTCACCATACATTTTAACATTGTTTTGATTACTTTCTTGACAACTTCTACCTATCCATTGGATTGAGGATAGTATGGTGAAGTGAATTCATGTGTGAATCCTAGGTGGTGAGACAGCTCCTAGAAAATTTCATGACCGAAATGTTTTCCATGATCGGAGACTGACTCTTTTGGCACACCTAACCGAGCGATGACGTGGTTGAATAGAAATTGTGCCACGGTTTTTGTCGTGTTGTCATATGGGGGCATGGCTTCTTCCCATTTGATTAAATAGTCGACGATGACAATGATGTATTTGTGGTTGCCGGATGATGTGAGGTTGCAAGTCATGAAGTCGACCCCCCATTTACAGAAGGGACCGGCTACAATGACCGGGTGCAGGGGAGCGAGAGGTGTTATTGTCTTTTGAGTGAAGCGTTGACATCACTCGCATTTTTTGACTGCTGCGATGCCTTCATGGAATAAGGTGGGAAAAAATTATCCAGCCCACAGAAATTTTTGGGTGTTATCCATTCTGGAGAGGTGGCCAATGCAAGATCCACTATAACATCCATTAATGGCTTTCTCAGCTTGGTCGTGTGTGAGGCATCAATGTAGGATTGTATCGATGCCTTGCTGATAAAGGAAATCTCCCATGAGGAGGTATCGGGGTGCCTGGTGACTTATGCGCATGTGGTCATAATGTGTGAGCTTTGGATTGAACTTTTGGGTTCGCAAGAATAAGGGGATATCTCTGTACCAAGGATCGTCAGTCATCACTAGAAAGAGATTTTCATTTGGTAGTGAGTCATTAACTGGTGATCCTTTGGTCTGACTTGGGAGGTCAGTGATGAACTCGGCTAAGATCAAATATTTCTTACTCTTGGGGGAGCTAAAATGTAATTCAAACTCTTGTTTTATGACTACCCAATGAGTGTATTTTTGGTTCATCAAACAGTGGGTCAATAAGTATCTCATGGGGTTGAGAGCTACGACGACTATTATAGTCCTTAAGATAATGTAGTGTCAAATATTTTGGACTAAGTGTATTAAGGCTAGGGCATTTTTCTCCTCAGGTTCATACCTTAATGCGGGGGCCTGATAAGTTTCTATTGATATAATAAATTGCATGTTCTTTACCATCGGGGCCATCCCGAATTAACACCCCAACCAGTGTAATATTTTTCATAGTTTGGTGGGCTAATCAATGGGTTTGAAGATAATGCGTATTTTAGCTCCCGAATGATTTTTGGGATTGATCTTCCCATTTGAATGAGATATCCTGACAGAGACGGCATAGGAATCCCTAAGCGCAAGTGGCGTAATATGGGACAAAGCATCTCGGGAAATTGGCTTGCCCCTGCAAGCTTTGGAGTTGCTTGAGGGTTCGAGGTGGTGGCACCTATTTTATGGCTTGGAATTTGAGGGGGTCCACTCTAATCTCTTTTTGGGACACTATAAAACCTAGAATTCGACCTGCATTGATGGAGAAGACGCACTTGAGATGATTCAAGCGTAGGTTGTATTGCCAACATCTTTGGAACACCAGCCGTAAATCGTTGAGATGATCGCTTCGCTTATTGGATCGAATGGTGAGGTCATCCAAGTAGGCAAGGATAAGGTGGGATAGGTCATGGAAGATATAGTTCATGGCCTGCTGGAGAGTGGCTCCAGCGTTTTTAAGACCGAATGGCATAACCTGGTATGCGAAAGTTCCCCATGGGGTGGTGAATGCAGTATTTTATCGATCAGTATGTTGAATTTGAATTTGGTTATACCCTGAGAAGTCCTCCATGAAGGAGATGGCCTCATGTTGAGCGCAAGTGTCGATGACTCGATCGATGAACAGGGTAGGGTAGTTTTCTTTTGGACAAGCTTTGTTCAAATATCTAAAGTCCGTACAGACACGAATGGTGCCCTATTTTTTCATGACGGGAACAGGGCTGGAAACCCATGATGTGTAAGCTATGAGGTAGATAAACCCTGCTTTGTGAAGCTTTTTTATTTCTCGTTTAATTACTTCTGCCTTAGACGGGTGAAATTCACATTGTTTCTAGCGTACTAGTGGTATGTCGAGCCAAGTGTCAATATGGTGTTCTACAATAGTGGGACTGAGCCCCGGCATCTCTAAATAGTCCCATGCAAATATGTCTCTATATTCTTGCAACAATTTTGTGTAAGAGGTTACTTTGTATGGGGAACATGCTTCTCCCAGTGAGATTTCTTTGAATTTTTCAGGATTTCTAGAGATATTTACCTTGATGGTTGGTGAAATGTTGGACATGTTCCCTTCTTTGAATGCTTCGGGCGTCGGAATGGGATTTTTGAACCATCGACTTTCCCAGATGGAAGGAAATATTTTGATTCGATCGCATATATCTCTTGGTTTCTTGGTTTGTTAGGGCTGAATGTCTTTTCGGGAAGAAAAAACGAGTGGTGATGCATTACATCACACGAATAATCTGGTTTTTCCATGGCCTCCAGAATATCCTTGTATGAGTGGAACAAGGAATATAAGGGGGAATTGATTTTGCGTAAGGCCGTGAGGAGGTGGTTCGGTCCTAACGGAGCTGGTCAGCAAACATGAATAGGATTCCATAGTCGATGTTGTGGAACCAGATGCGGTTGACAAGGTGCAGACGGACTAAGTTTAAACTGTCATTGGTACAACTACTCTTGTAGTTGTAGTGGTCTCAACACCAATGAAGGATGAGCAGACATCACGAGTCATGGTTCCTATGCATGATGAGATGAATCGTATGTGGTGTTGCATTTCGTCGACGTTGGGTGGGGGAGGTATTTCCATCGTGGTAGCTTGCATGAGAGAAATTCTAGGCTCCTCACGAGGCGTGCTAAGAGTACTTGCACTTTCCTAGATTTGGAAATTGTGCATGGTGTAGAGGCGCCTTAATGTTTCCATTAAGGGGAATGACTCTGTTTCGTGGTTATGACCGATGAAAATGGTGTGCAGTATCACAGTGCTTACTAAGTAGATGGTATGAGAACCAACGCTACTCTTTCTACCTGATGTGGATGCTTGGAAAGGATTAGGCGTAGGGGAATGGTTTTGCCTTTTCCATCTCCAATTTTTTGGTTTTGGAAGGTCTAGCTCCTTTGGGGGGTTTAGACTTAACGCTTCTCTTTCCGATCGTAGCCTTGGGAGGAACTCACAATTCATCGTATGGTGGAATTGTGAGCAAATACTGCAATAGAAGTGTGTGATCTTATTTTGATTAAAGAGATTGATCTGTGGTATGGGGGTGGCCATGTGAAGGTTTTTTTTAAGGTTCTTCAGTTCATTACATTGATTGATTTGGTGGTTGATTTTATCACATAGCTCACATGTTGTCCTTGGCTGGATCTGGGTCCTGCCAGGACGGTGTGTTGATTTGTCTTGCCTAATGCTTTGGATTGATAGGGGTTAGGCTTCCTGGGGGTAGTCTGCCTTGCATTAGGTTCTCTTGGCTCTATATTAATTATATCCTGGCGGTGTGTTTCCAATGAGCATTTGATGTTGATTAGAGGGCACACTTGGGGGATGTAAGTACTGTGTCAAGTCTGATGGTTGCCTTAACATACTAGACAAGAATGTCATTCTTGGGAATTCCCTTCCCTCTAGGCTGGTGAATAGATTAGATACCATCTGTGGAGTGATTCTAGGTCCAGGCAATTGGCGACCAAATGGTTATGTGCGTTGCATAACACACAGGTTGGTCTTATCCCTGGACGACGATTGGGGGTGACGATGTGACCCCTGACTGGTCGCTTTTCCATTGAAATGAAGAGAATGGATCTTATTGTCACATCCTCTTGTGTTGTTAAGCTTTCCATGGATTATCTATCTGAGCCGTCTCCTAGGGAGAGGCACAATATGGCCATGCGTAAATTGGTTAACGTCGAACGAAATCAAGGGATAAAATAGCAATGATGAACTGGGTGATCGCCAAAAAATACTCGACACAAATATCGGGCTGCTTGTAGGCCATCATAGTATACGGGGTTAACACGATACCATATCTGAAACTGTTCTATATTTTCACATTCAAAGATGAAATGATCGCGTTCATCACAGAGTGCGCAGTGTTGGACGAGAGGTGGAGGGATAAACCGAGGTGGAGGTGGTCTCTCAGGTGACTGCCTCGCCTCTTGTAGGTATAATATGACTCGAGGTTCTTCCTCATTCGTATGTATGGGGGGATGTGAGGGATCTTATTGATATGATTGTTCTATGGCATGCAAGGCATCCCTTTATCAAGACATTTCTAGGCAATGATGAGTGTAATGCCCATAATGGTTGCAGATAGTGCACAGGTGGTTGTTGCGTGATGCTTTCCCTTGATTTTTTGTGGTTGGTTCCTTTTTATGGGAACTTGGGGCCGCGACATTTCTTTAGAAACTTAGAAAAGGTTTTAATTCATCTAATTCTGAGAAAATATTGATAGGATGGCGTACGATATTGCATAATGCACAAGGTTGTATTGCCCTTGGCATGTTGGGGTTTTCTATCTTTTTTCCCTTTTTTGTGGGTTTTCTTGGTCGCTTTAACTGACGTTGCTATGGGAGTTGTTAACTGGTGTCACCTCCTGAGGAGTGATGGGGGTTATTCATGTAGATGTGATGCCAGGGCCTCCCAGCACATCTGGTGGGACCAGATACCAGACAGGTATTGTGAAAGACATGTTTGGCAATGTTATCGTTTCCAAGACTTGTTGTGACACAAAAATAGGTGGAGGGTATAAGAATGGAGTTTGGGAGATGGCGTAGGGTAGAAAATCCATTCCAATGGCCTTGGTTTTGTTACTGCTAGTCTCCGTCATCTAGCTTGTTTCGGTGTTTGATCATAACATCATGCACACCGGGGCCCCTGTGACCTCAAAGATTGCTTCTGGTATGACAAGGGGATCACCTAGGAATGATCCGAGGATTGATGATGTTTTGAATTAGCAGAATCCATATTCTTGGTACCGCATCAGCGACTCTGTAGATTTGTCTACATAGGGTAGAATGACATTGGCGACCATCATGGGTCATTTTTCATGGTATGTCAATAGGTCGATGGTGATGATTCGATTCTCATGGGGGAACATCATCACTCGAAAAATGAAGGATGCTATGTCAGACATGGCATACATATAACTCCACCCAAGGAGTATATTAGTCAAGCTGAGTGTCCAACACCTCAATATGTATGAGCACCATTTTTCCATCCAAGTTAATAGGGACATTTTGATAAATACTGACAAGAGCGGAAGGGCGCCTGTCGTATGCTTTGAGCATGATGTCGAAAGGCTTCAGTTTGGGAGATCCCAACTTCTACCAAAATATTTTGGACATGATGCATGTAGATGCACCCTCATCGATGATACATCGATGTATAGTGATGTTTTGGACTGACACCATTATTGGAAAGGAAACTAATGAAGGAAGCCTGGGGGTGGCTTTGTCTAATTCAAAATCCATTAGGTGTGAATCAACAAGGTTGATGGCACCTAACGTGGAAAGTAAGGCTTTCCATTGCTTTGGGAAATATTGTAGGACCTCTAAAGCTAACATGGCAGTGGGACATTGTTCTAGATTGTCCAAGATGTTGTAGTTATAGGTTGCTTTTGAGTGGTGTCCCACTCACCTTGTTGGGCCCTTAGCCATCTCTGGCAGGGTTTCAATAGGCATTTTGGATATAGTCAACGGTGTTTTAGATGCACTCGTGTTGGCCCCTGACGAGTTGTTGTTTTGGGGGGCATCATGGTTTCGATTCCTTGTCTGAAAAAAAATTTCCTCACCACTCATATAGATTTCGTGGCTGCTATTCCCAGAATAATTTGGGGGTGGTTGTTGTTGTTGGGTATTAACCACTCCTTGGTGGGGGAAGGGCTCCTACATTACAGCAGTTTGCTGTGTAAATCCCCTTTGTCCACAGTTACCCTGATTTATTTAGCCCGAGGAGTTCAGGACAGTGATGAGTCTAATGGCCATACTTACCACAAATAGCACAAGAATGGTTTTTCCGTAGACTGGCCCTCTTTTTCTGCCCTTGGGAGTTGTTTGGCTCCTATTTTTTATTTCGATTGGGGTTTCCCCTAGCCTAAGATCGTAGACAGATTTGCTGGTTACTGCCCCCTTGTCCAGAATCTCCCTTCTTCTTTTTTTTTAGGCGTTTTCCTTGAAGGGTTAGGAGAATTACTACGATTCTCCTGGTCGTAAGACTGGTGTAGCTGAGCCTGAGAAGGTTGCACGAAGTTCACCAATGCATTGTTTTGTGGTGGTGGGTTTTGTGCTCGGGAAGGGGAATATTAGGGTCCCTATCCCTGGTTGGTATATGGTTGTTGAGGGGGAGCTCTTCTGTCAGCATTCCTAGCTGTGTATTGGGTCCCCTGCGAAGGAGGGTACGATCCTCCTTGCTAATGGTGGTACGATGACACCCTATTGGTCATATTCTACAGAGGTGAAAAGTGACTCTGGTGGTAGCCCGGTTGCATGATGTTATGTTTAGAATCATACGAGTAACCTGGGTACTGGATATTGTTGCCTAGGTGACCTTGGGTCAGTTACCAGATCAATCAATCTGCATTATTTGATACGCCTGTAAACTCTTTGTAAGTTTGCAGGCATTTGGCATTAGGCAGGATGTTGTAAATGTATCCTGACTAGGTGTATATGAGTTCAAGTTGCTGGGCTTTACTAATGGTGTCCTCCTCGGAGGTAGGTCCCTGGGTTTCCACATATTTTGAAATCTCTGCAGTGAGAGTTTTCAAAAATAGGTCTAGTAAAAATCTATCATCGAGTTTGTCTTTGCACAAACTTCGATGTTGTCGCCATTCATGGAGATGGTCCAAGATATGGACAGCTCACGTTTGCCTAAAATGAGTTATTAACTCCATCCATGAATCATGGTGGATGGGTAACTGAAAATATGTGAGGAATGCAGTAGCGAGGGTGCTAAAGGTTCCACGTGAAGCAGAAGGCTGCTCCACATACCATTTTGCGGCAGGTCCAATTAAGGTGCGTTGAAATAGTCTTAGTTGAATAGTATCATCAATAATACTATTGGACGAACACCATAGGTGGAAATTCATTACATTATTTCCAGGGTCTTCCGCTTTCTTCCCTTCGAATTTTGGAATGTCTGAAGGGAGATTAATGGGAATGGGGGGCCAATTGGGGCTGTGCAAAATGGGATCATTAGTTAGCTTTGATAGATATGGGAGGTTTAATGATTCTAGAAAAGGTAACTGAGTATTGAGTTCCATTGTGTACTGTGGAAACACAGGAATCTGGGGGTGGTTGTGCATGGGGGGTGCCTAGGGAACATTACCCTATGATGTACCCTGTTGTGTGTTATGTTGACTCCCCGAAGGGGTAGACATCCTCTGCCCTCTGGGGGTATTGGGAGGAGTTGTGTTTGGTGACCCTGTGGGGGTTTCCATAGGTGTGGCGTTTGGTGACCTTTAGGGGTTTCCAAATAAAGATGCCCCGATAAAGGATGAACCAATAAGGGTGGTTGTGTGTCATATTTGATGCCTAAATTACAAAATACTAGAAGACCTAATCTTCCTCACACTCTCAAATGTAACTGGGCCTTGTGAATATATCTTCTGATGGGTAGTGGGGCTAATTTCCCAAAATAACTGGCGACGCCTTCTAGAAGCCAAAGAATTGTCCAAGGTAAAGGTATGAGGATCTAATGTTGCCTGCAACATCACCTATAGGTAAGGATTCCCTATATTTGGACACTAAAGTACCATCATCCCATGTGAGCGTTCGAGTCTTGATCTTCTTGGTATTCAGCTACCAGTACCGAGTAATAGATGGGTCAGGTAGCCCCAAATAGTACCGCATGCACCAGGCCTAAGCTTAAGCCCCTCTGAATCGGGTCTCTGTAGTGCTCGGGAATTTTGTTCCGTGGGTGGTGTTAGTGTCCTATAAATTATATGTTCTCAAGGTGATTGAGTATTTTGTTTCAGTAATATTACATTGTAAATAATTTTCAATATGCAAATGATTTCCAAAAAAAATTATATATAAAAGAAAATGAAAAGAGGGTATATCAAAAAGAAAGAAAATTTGAAAAGAATAAAAATAAAATAAGAACCCCACAAAACAAAAATAGAAATAACACTGAAAGTGCTGCAAACTCAAATGCCACTACTAATAGATTAGTTTTCTTTATATCATAATCAAATAAGATTGTGTGCAACTTGTTCAAAAATGCCACAATGACTATATTTTTGTTCAAATCATACAACTTAATCAATATTGAACAACTGTGATTTTTTGTTAATTAGGTTAGTGAATAAAGATTTTCCAAACCATTTAATCTTGGTAAATCAGTTCCCAAGGCTAAGGAAGGAATCCCAATAGAGGTAACCATAGACCAAGCTTTTGACTTGATAGCTAGCCCTATCAAGTCGGAGAGGGCTCTCTCCAAAAGGGTCACATCCAAGAGGGTTGAGGCAATTAGATTTTTTAAGCTAGATATTGAGTGTAGGTGGTTGTTTTGATTTGATTTGGCTGGGGTATCACTGGATGAAGAAATTAGGTCAAGGATAGGTCAGGGCAAATGAGATAAGGTTGCAGGGATCAATGGGGCAAGGTAGGCACTATTCTTATCACTTGAAGAGGATTATGATGAAATGGTGTTGAGGCTGAAAGAAAGCTAGGAAGAGCATGGGAGATGTATTCTTCTTAGACAGATGAAAATGGACAAACTATGATCAATTCCCCAAAATAGAGCATGTGAAAGCATGTATTCTGATTATCTAACTTGAAAGAGATCATACCATAGAGATGAAGTGAACATGAATAAACTAAATTCTAACATATGAAACTAAAGAAAAGACAATGATAGACATCAATACCACAAGTATCCCATAAAATAGCTGCAACTCCTCCTTATTAGTTGGCCAAACTGAGTACAATAGTTCCCTGATTAACTAGCAAACATACAAACTTATTCAAACCCTTGCTAAGAGTCAAGTGATGGAATAAATAGACATCAAAACAAGCTTCACTCATCTCCAGGGGTCGAATCCATGAGGTGAGGAATAGATCCACAAAATACTGAACTGAAAACTGAAGTGTACGATGGTCCAAGTGACTCACTCATTACATTCAACTGATTCATTATGACTCAATGATGAATTTTACCCGATGAATCTAACCTAAGTAACTAATCTAAAACATAATTACATTTACCATCATTAATTACATAAGTAGAAAGATGATTTTCTGAAGAAAATTCAAAATTTGAGAGAAATTTGGAAAAAAATCAGCAAATTTGACATTTGCACCCTCCACTGTTCATTTGCGCCCTATTAGTGTCATTTGCACCCTCTATGTTTAGGGCCACTTTTTGAGACCTTACCAGCATCCAAATCAGGCTCAAGATGGCTTGTTGGAAAGCCTTTACTATCCTGTTTCTGAATATGCCTTAAGTTCTGAAAATGGAGATCATTTTCTCCCTCAGAAAGTCATTCTCCCAAGACTGGTATTTGCGCAGTGCCTAGATCAAAAAAGGGGTAGAAAGGTGATTTTTTGATGGTTTTTTGAGTTTTTCACCCATAAAAAATGCAAACCAAGGCTAGAAACATGGTTTTGTCAGATTCATTGTTCATTAGGAATCCAATGGTGCCTTTCTTCTCCTCTAAAAGTGTGCCAATTTTTTTCATAGTGCCTAGGGCGCTGCGCAAATGCCCAATTTTCTACTAAATAATTGTCTCAAAAAACACAGAGATTTCCAGATTTTGAAAAAAAGCGAGAAAATGCCTGAAAATTGTTAGAATGGCCAATGATGATGTGTCTAATCTTGGAGGGAAGACTCAGCAAGGATTTCCAACTTCTTTTTCTTCTTCATGGTCAAATCTTCAATTTTGGCATTTGCTCTTTTGATCTTGGCCAATGCAATTTTCTCCTTCCCTACGTGATGTTTGAATTTCCTCCTCAACAAGTGATTATCCTTATTTTCCTTTGATATAAGATTCTCTAAGTGTTGATTGGCTCTATCAAGCCATGGCTCCCTATTCTTATTGATCTCTATAGCAAGCTACTCATTTAGGGTTAGTTGGTCCGCTAGCTCAGCTTCCCTTTGTCTCTCTAGAGCTAGAGCTCTTTTCAGCCCTCTAGTTCTAGTTCTCTATCTTGGTACATGTTCTTATTCATCATCAAGTAAGCCATACTTCTCCAATGTTTCATCTAGCATGACTTTGGCCTTTTAAACCTCCCTTTGAGCAGTGAAATACTTCACCTCATCAATGACTTGTTTGGTCTTCAATTTCTCATTTTCTTGCTCAAGTGTATAACATATATAGCTCTGTCAAGATTATTTTGAAGCTCCTTAATCTTGATATCCTTACCTTTGATGGAAACATTTGTGATTTTGTCATCTTCATCATCATATAGGTCAACAAGCTAAAATTATTGCTCAGTTTCATGATTGTCCTCCTCATCATGGGTGAGTGCCTCAATGACATTTTCATTACCCTTGTCCATTTTTTTTGTTGATGTAGAAGGCATGGCCCCTTACACTCCATGTGGATCAAACACATGCTTGTGGCCTCTCTAGTAGGTTTTTGGCAATGGCTTAACCTCAACCATACTAGCCCACTTAGGCTCAATGTCCTCAATCCTTCTAGGTGACCCAAAATCATGATGAGATGGAGATGAAGGAGGTGAAGGGGATCGATCCGATGATGATGAGTGAGCCATGGGTTGAGATGATGAAGGGACATTTTGTGCATGCTGAATGGATGGCTCATTGAAAATATCATTGGCTATGATGGTGCTCCATGAAATGTTCAGTTTATTGAGATGGTGGAGGACTATGATTTTTATGAGGGAATGATGAAATAGGCTTCTCATTTGATGTTCATATCACTTCATCTAGGAAATTTATGCCATCTTCTCTATACTCCGGAAAATACAATAAGGCATGTTAAGCATCCTTACCCTAGTGAAATGCATTAAGAGCTAGATATGATAAGAATAGAGCCTTGAAAATATGCCTTCACATGAAAAATATTTCATGATTATCTTCATCATTGGTGCATATTTGACCAAGAGGTGTGAAAAAGGAAGAAACCTCTTTGTTTGATTTTAGCGCCTTGGTTTTAAGAAGAAGTCAAAATCCTGTTTCTTCAACCTACCTTTCTTGAACCATTTATCCCCCAACATTTGGGATCCATGTAGCATATAAAATGACAGCATTAGATAAGGTAAAAGTGACCCCATATAATTGAACTTGGTTGTCATGGAGTCCAGATATGAAAATTCTAGTTAGCATGGGGTGGTGTTTAACCCTCTGAATTTTCTCACAAAAATCATAACAACCAAATTTTTTTAAACATGTGACAGTCAATGGAGAAGCTAAGAGTTCCCTAGTGTTGGAAGGTTCAAGTCTGAGCACTCTTCCTCCTTATCTATGTTTCCTCTCCTTCACTGAATTATGTGTTTTCCTCTTCTGTTGTCATGGTATTTGTTTTTAAAACCATGGGGATTAGGAAAGGGAAATGGGAAAGGGAGATGGAAAAGGAAAAATGAGGGAGATGTTTGATAGGGATATGTTATATGGGGAGGGGATAGGGAATAATGATATGGTAGATTTAGGGTAGTAATTTTTAGGAATTTGGAGCCTAGGTAGATGTAACACCTAGGATTTAGGGTTTAGGGAGAAAGTTATAAGAATAGGGAATTATGAAAATGAGGGGTTTGGGAATGGGTTTTTATACTTGTGGGAAGGATGCAAAGGGTAAGTGAGTGAAATTTGAGTGATTTAACAAATATAATGAGATATTAGGGTTTTTTCTCAAATTAAACACCAAATTATAACTTCAACTTGCAAAACTTCAACACGTAAACTTAAGAAGATGATTTTTCATGGCATGTGCCTCTTACTGGTTTACTGGAGGTAAATCACTGATTGGAGGAGCTCTGAAGGAAATTTATGATCACTTGGACACTTTGCAGAGCTTGCTGGTCATTTGTGCCATTCACAATGCATTTGCGCCCTTGATAGGATATTTGCGCCATCAACAACACATTTACACCCTCCTCAGCACATTTGCGCCATCAACAACACATTTGTTCCCTCCTCAACACATTTTTGCCCTCCTGAATGTATTTTCACCCTCTTTTTAGGACTTGCACCATCCTGAATGTATTTGCGCCCTCGTTTCAAGATTTGCGCCCTAAACTCAACTTATTTTGCCAATTTTGCTCATAAATTCGAGAATTTGATCTCTTAGAGTGAAGGCTTGATATTTGGAGGAGGAAAATGAATTGGAATTGATTTCTATTTGTCATAAATAGCATAAGTGAATTTGAATTTGAATTTAAAAACCCACTTTTCTAATGTCTTTTTTCACTTTTTTGAAAACTTTTGTTGATTGCCCTTTCATCTGATTTTTTTTTCTTGCGGGATGGTGTTGCTGAAGTTTGACACTTTTCTCTTTCATTTTGGCATATGTGTTTTGAGTTGGAAGCTAGGGACCAAAATTATTACATATAGGAAACATAAAATTACATAAAAAATTAAAATAAATTACACCTCTATTTTCATAACAAAATTACAATTTTGATATGAAAATCATAAAAAGCAAAATTACAAATTTAAAAATATCATATTTACATGTTGGTAATCTTCTGCAGATAATAATGAAATTTTTATTAAATCACTCTCACATCCTTGGCTGACCTTATTGGGTTGAAATGATGCATTTTGGACCTTGAAAATTGAAACCTAATGACCTAATGGGACCTTGGATGACTTGACTTCCATGATTGACTTTGACTGACATAAGACATAGTGAAATGAGCTTTTGAAAAGTGTTTTTATGCTCAGCAAGACATGAAGGTGGGCCAGAAAATGAGAGTTTGTGAGGGAGAGTGAGTTCTTATGACTAGGGCTACAATCAGTGAAACAGTTTTTAGCATGACCTAATGGAATGATATAAAAATTTCAAAGTGGGACACCTAAAATGAGAATGAAAAGAGTGATTTTGATCACTAATGGCAGAATGCATATTCTAACACTAACAAGTACTTAGGTAGAAAATGAAATTGATTCAACTTCTTAATCTGAATCAATAGGAGAAATAAGTGATAAAGTAGATTAGATTTTTCATAAAAAAAAAAGTGATGTGGGTTTGGTAGCCTAAATGCACGCTTAGAAGGAAGAAGAAAAAATGTTAGTCTAGTAAAAGAAATAAAATTCAATGGGTTGGTAGAAGTGTTTTTGGAGCTTTAGAAAGGATTAAAATGGTTATCCTAAAGTTTGGTTTTCAAATGTATCTATGCATATAAAAGGAAAAAAGTGATACCATTACTGTATCCTAACTCTAAGTATTTGGGCGCATAAGTGAAAATCTTGGCATATTAACCATATGGCCTAAGTTTTTACTTTCATAATTAAAACCCGTCGTTACCTGACAACCTGTCAATTCATATCACATTAAACTTTACCCATCTATCAACCCTTCAACTTAATTTTAATTCTTGGCCCTGCTGTTCAATGACACATCCCCCCTCCGCTCTGAGCTAAATGTCCCTGGGTCCATTAGCTTGTGTGTGTGCTCATGGTGACATGGGTGCCTTCTTTCATTTCACACACCTTTCATCTGTACCAACACTACTCAGAACCTCTGTCCTCCTGAAAACTACTTTCTCCACCATTCCCCAAAACCACTTCACCATCCACACCCGCGAGTCCATTGTGCCAACTCATATGCCCTTTGCCAATCACATCCCTTCTCGCAGAAATCAATCTGCTAATGCATTTAATTAAACAAATGACCATTAATATAACGGATCCATGCCATAATCAATAGAAAAATCCAACTGTGTATAAAACGAGGCACTGTAAATGATTTTAACCTTTAATCTACTCATTTTCTTCCATTTCCATTGTTTTTGACGGGTTTTATAGCATTCCTATTCGATTCAACTGTTCATCACCTACCCTAGCACTATGTTCACTGCACCTTCTTCAACCAATCTAGAGCATTACACAGTCCTTGTAAACTTGATCCATGCTAAATTATTTTGACTTCGTCTAAAATTAATTCAAAATGCCTCCTAAGAACAAAAGCTAGGAGGAGCCATTTAATCCTTTGATCCATCCTTCTATTGATTTAGACCATGTCCCTATAGCTGATAGAGACTATAAAATCCATGAAATTATTTGTGAATTTGAACTATTCGAGATGTATGGTTGGTTAGAGGAAAAATGCATAGATAATTCGGATGACATTAGACTTTGGGAGTCAAACTTGCCACACTATATTTCCCCCCATACCCACAATGCCCCTGAATTCATCTGAAAATGCCAAGCCTGCTACCTACCTAACCAAAGAGCCATAATTTTCCCCACAAGTGAAATTATCTTCACCATCACTGCACAATCCATTGATCAAATAATGCAAGCCCCGTCTGTAGAAAATGGCACCCATTTCTCCCTAGAAGCGCTTCATGAATTGTATCAGAAACTGGATTTTTCCAAAAGGGCTAAAACCTTTAAAATTTTTCTAGAAGAAGTTACTCAATTGCCTAAAAAGAACCCTCCATACTCTTCCTCCGTCTTCCTTGACAAAGCCAAGTAAATCATCACAGTCATTTCATACCTCCTTGGCTACTATTCTAACCAATGGATAGATGAGCCAATCATAGGTTTCCTCTCCATATTTAAATATTCCTATTTTCTAGTGTACATGTTTCTATATTTCTAAGCAGATAGGTTTTAATTTGGAATGCAGAAATTGGATGATGATGGCAATCAGTAGTCAGTCATCTTCTGGGCCACATTAGTAATGAAAAAGTAGGAGTATTCATACAAGCATTTCATTGAACTATTTGTACATCCAAAAATAAGCCTTCTTAGCAGCATAGCTAAACCAAGAGTTAGTGAAGACATCAAAAGGATTCTACATCTATTAGATCATGCAAATATAGGAGATTGGTATTTATACCAGAACTACACAGAGTTGAGAGTTTATGGTTGTGAGCTTCCTCCTTAAAAGCTTCCAAAATTCCTCCCAATGAATATTTTTTCCTTAGAATACATCAGGCTCATGTTGAATGTTGATGAAATCCACTTTCTATCAGCAAAGAATAAATCACAGTTCAGGATCTAAACACAGATCGACCCATTCATTTGCAACAACAGGTTAGCAGGGGAGGAAGTAGACATGATCTTGAAGGAAATGAATTTTAGTCTCAGCTTTACTAGGTCCTATGATCCATTGGGAACCATTTGAAAATTTAGGGTAGAAAACAAGACTCATAGGCTAGAAATAGAGAGGTACATGAACTGGTTGGAGTGAGTTGAAAACACTTTGCAGGAAGCTGAGGAGAAACTACTCTCAACATCAACATCACAGACTCTCGTTCCATGGGAAAAAGTGGGAAAAAGCTGGAGAGAATAAGATTCACCTTCAGCGACTAACACTACAATAAATGACTTCAAGATAATCTACATGAAAATAACCAAACTTAATCCTAAAGTCAATCCAGATAAATATTAACAACAGGAGGTTTTCATAATCACTAAGGAGACACCTACATCCTCTCATGTTAGTGACCAATCCACCCTTTCTCTAACTACATATACAACTTCACAGGACCAGCAACAAGATATTCACACAACTAAGGTTGTCCCAGGGGAGAAAGAGAAGACAATGTTTGATACCTTCAGGGAAATAGAATTTAAGAATGAGATTTTGAGAACAGTACATACATTCAATTCAGGAAGCAGACTTCCATTTCTCAAAGTACGTTGTTGTTAGCTTTTGATTCTGAGAAAGGTAAAATGAAAATGGCCTTTCTTGAGGCACATATTTCACAGCCTAAGACAACAACTGACTATAAGAAAATTTCATTTGAGTTTGACATCAAATACATTCATCCCATTGGTCAAATGGAGATGCACAAGAAAACAGGTGAAATGATTTCCTCTACCTTAACTAATACAACCATGAGTTTATCTAAATTGCAGGTTCCCTTGGAAAAAATTCAGCCACAATTAAAGATGGAGAAAATCTCCACTCTCGCCAAGGATACAAGGATAAAATATTTGGAGGACTTGGTAGTTAAGATAGGATACGATCCCTCTAACATGAATGTTATAAAGAAGATACTAAAGAAGAATAATGTTGACATAGAAACATTGAGGAAACAAATGAATTTGGTTAGCAACATAAGACCCCCTCACTAAAGACATTGAAGAAACAGAGTCTCAAAATATCGATATGATGAAGCTCATCATGGAGCAAAATGCAGAGTTGAGACAAATGGAGACAGAAATGGAAAAAATGATCAAAGAGAGGGAGTAGACTGCAAAACTTTCCATGGTTCTGTTGGATGTTGTACCTCTTACAGCCATCCCCACAGTTACAATTTCTACAACAAAAACAACATATGGTGCAGAACAGTTGACAAAGCCAGTGGAGAATCTGTCTATCCAGACAGGGGAAATCAAGATGCTGCAAGATCAAGTCAAATTGTTATAGGACCAGAGATCAAGGACTAAAGCCTCACATTCAGCAGAGACTCAGAGAGCACAAAAATTAATAGAGAGATTACAGAATTCAGAGAGAGAATTAAACATTGGAAAGACCTTGGCCCAAGCCAAGGAAATCATCTGGGCAGATATTATGAATTCTATTAATTAAATCTGGCCCTGCATCCAGATTATTTTTGAACAAAAGGAATTAATCCAGAAGGAAGATGATTTTGTCACAAATATCAAATAAGAACTTGGAGATATGCCTGTTACAACAAATAACATCATCAAGTTCCTAAAATCCAAGAACATATATGAGGTAGATGACTTGGGAGTGGATGACATAACATAGACCATCTTAGAAGTAAAGAGGATTATTACCAAGAAGAATATGGCTAGTCAGTTAGAAGAGAAATGCCATGGTTTAGAGATAGAAATGAATAGATTCTTCAACAGGATCGAGCCTTTAATACAGAAGGGTTTTCCTTCTCTGTTTGTTATTAATGATAATTTAATCACTCAGGAAGATTATGTGAAGAAATTGAAGAAATTTCCAGGGACAACACCAAATTTTCTAGTATTAAAGGCAGTATGACAGATAGAGAATTCTTGGAAGCAATCAGCAATGAATTTTTTATTCATCATGAGGTAAATCACATATTTGTGGTAAAACCTACCTTTGCTAGATATACTGAGGTTGATGAGATTTACCGAAAGGTAATCATATTAACCATCCCATATGAATATCGATGGGATAAATTATGTGAACTACAAGAGTGAAAAGTAATTGAGAAAAGTCAGTTGTAGCCAGCACAACCCACAAATAGGTCCACTCAACATTTTCCTCTAAAACAGTGCCAGCGTTCCAGATGACCTCCACCGAGCCTATTTTTTGTCATAGTTAGAGTTTATTATTCAAGTTTTGCTAATAAAACATTTTCTGTTGAGACAACATTAATGTAATCAGTTTTGTAAAAGATTAGTATAAATACTTCACTCTTCGAAGTATTATACGTTGATTTATGAGTATATTTTTCCTACTGAGAAATTTTAATTTTCAAGTTTTGTTGGGGCATCAATAATACAAGGACTTATTATAGGATTCATGTGGTGTATTCACTGGTGAATTTTCTTCTTTTGTAACTGTGTTTTTCATTGTTTTTCCTTTCTCTGTAAATTTGAAAAATATTAATTGTAAAAGAGAAAGTGTGATGAAGAGGACATGTTAATAAGAACACCTTATTCTGGCTGCCTTTTCAATTTATATGTTTTCTAATGAAGTCATATTGAATAATAATTAATTTCTTTTCAATATCTACTGAATTTCACTTGTCTTCCACCTCCATAATCCATTTAAAATATTAAAGGATCCAATGAATGAAACCTGTCTTGCCCTGTCATAACTCTTTTAAATATTGATGCAAAACCAATTATATTTTTTACTCCATAGCCCAATGGTAATATATTCACTTAATCAACCAAACAATAAAAATCAAACAAACAATCAAGCATAATCATAACTATCCTAAAATTTATTAAAAACAAAGTTAAATTTTATAGAGAGATCCCTCTCTGAATATGGCAGGGCTAGATCCCAGCTTCCAAAGCAATTTTGATGTTTTTGTTGGAACACCTAATCCTACATGGGTAGGTGTGGAATGCGAAAAGTCACAATGGAGTCCAAGTGACCTTGGAATGTGAAACCAAGAGTCACACCATTGTACTATAAATGTACATCATGTATAATGGAAAAATATGAAAGCCTCACACTTATCCTTCATTGTGTGTTGAGTCTCGTGTGTGTGTGTGTTTATTTTTCTCATACACCATGTGTGTGCTTAACATGGTGTTTAACATGGTATCGAGCGTGCGATTGCTGGCCTCGGCCTAAAATTGGGAGTGAGACATTGTGTGTATGGTACAGGCATATCCGCAAAATTCTTAACATTTTTTTACATTTAGAGACTTTTTATAAAGAAGAGCTTGAAGAAGAGGAAAGATTCAAATCCCGCATTCAGAATTGGGAGCATTCAGACCAGTTTTAGAGCAAAATGTGGTTTGGAGAAACGTGCCTTGTGCATCCGAAGATTGTAAACGGGCATTTTCGCTAGCTAACACCCTTTCATTTTTGAGCCTAAGTTGTTGAAATGGCTAAAATAAATGAGGCATTAGAGTTCTTGAATAACCTCATTCATTCAAATGTTGATGACATGATAAAAATGAGCAAGGATGCTCTTTGTAACATTCAAACTTGTTTACAAGATGCACAAGAAAAGATTGAGTTTTTGCAGTTGGAATCTCAGCTCCAACAAGATGAACTTCAGCAAAAGAGTCACCATTCTGAACCTGTTTCTGTTCAGAACATTGTGAAAGACTCCCATCAGCAGCAAGTCAGCAAAGTTCCAGTTGATCCTCATTCAGTTCCTTGTACTAGAGCAGATGTACATGCAGATGCAACAGTTCAACCTGCACTTCTCAAGCCCATCATCAGACCTTGGGAAGAGCTTGTCCACAACAAGCACCGAACTGGTCTTGGATATGACAAGGATGTGTCCTTTCATATTCCAGACTACACAAAGCCCATCATATTTCAGAGTGCCGGATTCTTGTATGACAGTTCACCTGCAGCTGTTCCAGATCCTATTCCACTTCCACAACAAGATGGAGAAATGCCAACATCAGATCGAGTGCTGGCTATATGAAAGATAACTGCTTTGATCTTCGTTAAATGCAAGCACTGTGGTCGACACACCCATTCTTCAGACAGATGCTTCAGAAACAAGCCTCCTGCAAGAACCAAGATTCATCTTGGATGGATCGCTTCTTGGAAATGGGCATCAGCAGCCAAGAAGATGTTTAAGACACATGTCAGAACTTGTTCATGAATATTGAGCAAACTTGCAGTTGAGTTTTCGCCATCATCTCACCTTGTCCCTGACAGGGGGGAAAATGGTGGTCATGTACAAGCTTCGACGATAGATCAAGCGAGCCTGAGCCACAATCTCTCATTCCATGTTCAGAGTTGTAGCCAACAGTTTAAGCGAGCCTGAGCCACAATTCGTCATTCCGGATTCAAAGATGTAGCCAGAGACACGGATGCCCATGAGCATGCCTTCGGTTGGTGGACAACCTTAAACCATCATCTTTGGTTGGTGGATAACCTAAAACCATCACAGGTAGTAGACCTCCCTTCTTTTAGGTCGAAGGTCTCCCTTTCATATATGAGGAACACTTCCTCTAGTAGAAGCCTTCAGCTTAGCAGCCTTCAGCTTCTTGCCAGCATTGGTTGAGTTCCAGGAAATGCTACAAGCATTCCAGAGTTGTTGGTAATCCTAAAACCATCATAGGTCGTAGACCTCCCTTCTTTTAGGTCGAAGGTCTCCCTTTTTTATGAGGGACAATTCCTCTAGCAGAAGCCTTCAGCTTCTTGCCAGTTTTGGAAGAGTTCCGGGAACTGCAACATGTATTGCGTTCCAGTGTTTGTGGTCATCCTAAAACCACCTCTTTTTTCCAACATTTTAGAGAGTTGATTCAGCCCAAGTGCTGCCATGTATACTTTGCAGATTTGTATTACAACTCTTTTCTTGGACTCACACATACCCCTTCGGATTAAGGGGGGATGTTGAAACACCTAATCCTACATGGGTAGGTGTGGAATGCGAAAAGTCACAATGGAGTCCAAGTGACCTTGGAATGTGAAACCAAGAGTCACACCATTGTACTATAAATGTACATCTTTGTATAATGGAAAATAAGAAAGCCTCACGCTTATCCTTCATTGTGTTGAGTCTCGTGTGTGTGTGTTATTCTTCCTCATACACCATGCGTGTGCTTCAACATGGTGTTTGGTCATTTTCCTATCTTCTTATTCTCACAATCTCGTAAATTGCAGAACGATAACAGGCAGATAGATGAATTATAAGCTCCCTAAACAATCAATATCTATGTTTCAAAATGTGGAATGAACATGGCATAGTATTGGATGCCTACCCCCAATGGTCCTAACCTGAACTATAATTTATTTTGTGGCCCCTATGGGGAGAATTTAGTGAGTTCAATTCGCGGTTAGTTTTAGAGAGTCGTTAATTTGCTTAAGGTGTGCCTCGATGAAGCAACCGTAAGAAGAGGACCAAGGTCCTAACTTACTGAAGGTTCGTGTGTGCTTTGAGATGTACAATCAAAATGTTATAAGATATGGATATGCGATGATCCTTTACACTCCTTCACTAATTACACTATTTTTGATTGTTCCCTTCAAAAAATAAACAATGTGCGGATAATGGGCCGCTTACACTTTTTCCTAGTTAAACTAAGTTTTGCACTATAGGGAGATGGAAAACTATCTTAAGAAATATTCCATATGCGTACCCAGGCTCACCAAGAGGTGCAAGGGTGGCAGACATTACTTTCCTTCTTTTGGATACTTTGATCCTTGCCCCGAATCCTAATGCAAAAATTTAAACTAAACTAATGCAAAAAATTGAAAAAACGAAAACTAGAAAAATATGTGTGGATGTATGGGCCACTTAATTTCTGCTAATTAATCCTATGTGTTTGGTGTATATTATCAGCAACTATTTCATTCAAATAGCATGCATGGATTTAAAAACCACTTACTTTCCCCTACTTAAACTATGTGGGATTTTTGATGATAATAAACTAAAATTAAACAATGTAATTGCTAAGCTAAAGTTTAGAAAACATTGTCCTAACCAGTCAAGAAACACCAGAACACAGTGATGGAAAATTTATTATGGGTTGCCAATCACTTTACAATCGCTAAAAATGAGGAAAAACAGTGAAAAAGTGCTCATTGGTTTCCGCGTAGCTTATTTTCGCACAAGCGCGTGATTTGTGTGTCTGTCTGGGTTGAATGCGCGCAGATTTGTAGTGCCTGAAAATTACGCATTATCTGAGCTGAATCTCTTCATTGGGGATGAATGAGATATGTTGATGGAAATAAGGAATGGTCCTGCAGCAAGTTTGGGCAGGAGAGAGGTTTTGTAAACGACAACCACTAGCTTAAGAAGAAGAAAGAAGTGGAGTCGTCAATCTTGTTGTAGTGCATTTGGCACATGGGCAGACGAAATGCAGTATGCTTGGTAGGGGAGGTTGTTTTCGTACAAGCAGGTAACAAGTCAAATGATTTATTAGATGGTTAGTGAAACATCATAACATGTAGTAAACTAAGTACAAAACATAGCATGTTACAATAGAGGAGAAACAAGAAACAAAAAAAAATACAAATACAATAAATGCTCAATCGAGTCAAACACACTCATAATACCAACGGAGAACTCTTCCCCTTTTATTAGTTGCTGATGGTATAAGAGTTAGGATGCTAAAAAACTTGCAATGAATCCTTAGAGCTATGGATCTCTAATATTCAAGGCAAGGAGGGCTCTTCCCTTTAAGCTTCTTGCAAGCCTCTCTCTCTCTCCTCGACGGATGGTAGAATAACGGACATTTGGTGAACTTCTTCTCTTGGATTGAGGTTTTGGATGGCCAATAGCTGAATCCTTCCACTCCTTGTTGCTTGGACAACACAATGCTAGTTTTCTCTCAAGAAATTTAGCCAACATAACAATGTGTTCTACATTCTTCTTCCCATGGTGGTTTTTTATAGGAAAAATTCAAATTTCCCTCCCTCTCTTGGTACAATTATGGATGTTGACACAAGAGTGGGAGGTTGATTGCATTGTGTGCTACACTTGAGGCCTCAAGGTGGCTCCAAGGTGGTTGTAATTGGCTTCCTTGAGTGGGAAATCTTCTTCCTTAAGTGTGCCAAGTGGTCTTGGATGGTGACCTTCCGCCATACTTAGGATCACGTGGCTATTTGAGGGATATTTGCGAAGATCTTTGCTAATATCGAAGAAAAGGTTGCAAGGATCACTTAGGGTCAGTTTTTTCTGTGCGTTATTTGATAAATTTTCTTGCTTGAACTTAGGAAAAGTTAAAATTTTCAGATTCTGTAATGTCTTTCTTCCCTGTAAATCCTTCTACTTGACATTTCCTAATGTCTTTTGCCTGTACAATTTTCCACTGATAACAATACGCAAAAACCTCTAAATTTTTCTTTGGAGTACAAGAGGTGGAATATCTAGTTCATATTGTATCTCAGAAGGGTGTTAAGGTAGACCCTAAATAATTTAAAGCCATTAGGGAATGGAAAGTACCCACAACCATAAATCAGTTGCGAGGATTTCTCAGGTTAACAGGGTATTATCACAAGTTTGTTAAGAATTATGTGAGAATATCAACACCTCTAACAACATTATTGAATAAAGATGCATTTTCATGGACTCCTGAAGCAACTAAGGCCTTTGAACATATTAAAGAGGAAATTTTCCAAGCATCGTTCTTAGCTACACCAGACTCCACCAAAAAAATTTATTTTGGAATGTGATGACTCAAGAAATGGAATTGGTGTTGTTTTAATGCAAGAAGGAAGACCCATTTCTTTTGAAAGTCATCCAATCAAAGGAAAGTACTTACAAAAATATATTTATGAGAAGGAAATTTTGGGAATACTACATGCACTAAAGAAATAGTGACCTTACCTAATGGGAAGACACTTCAAGGTAAAAAATAATCATGATAGTCTTAAATAATGTTTGGAACAAATACTATCTTGAGAAGAGCAGCAAAAATGGGTCACAAAGATGTTGGGTTATGACATTGAAATCATCTACAAAAGAGGGAAGCTAAATGTTGTTGCAGATGCACTCTCAGGAATGGATGAGGATGTAGAAGCATTTCTTTGTGCCATTTCTATTATCCAACCAGATTGTATAACTGAAGCAAGGGAGGAATGGAAGAATGCCAAAGAAGTATGGACACTCATTCAAAAGTTGCAGCAAGATCCCAGTAAATCTGATACATTTAGTTGGAAAATGGATTTCTTATGGTACAAATATCACTTATATCTTTGTAGGAATTCCCAAATAAACAAAATATTCTTTTGGAATTGAAAATCTCTCCCTTAGGAGGACACTCGAGATTTTTAAAAACTTACCATGGGGTAAAGAAAGATTTTTTTTGGATGGATTTAAATCTGACATTCAAATTTTTGTGGCAGAATTTTTGGTTTTCTAGCAAAATAAAGTTGAGACAATTAAGACTCCAGGTCTCCTACAACCTTTATCGATTCCAAGTCAACGTTGGAAGGAGTTTTCAATGGATTTTATCACAGGTTTACCTAAGTCTGAATGAAAGAGTGTCATCATGGTGGTAGTTGATAGACTTACCAAGTATCCACACTTTTGTGCATTATCTCATCCATTTAAAGCAAGTACAATTGCTACTACATTTATGGAAACAATTCGCAAGCTACATGGAAACCCAAAGATTATTGGAAGCGATAGATATCCCATTTTCACTAGAAATTTTTGGACGAAATTATTTTCTTATTTGGGTACTCAACTAGCTCATAGCTCATCTTATCGTCCTCAATCCGATGGGAAAACTAAGAGAGTGAACAAAATTTTGGAAGGATATCTTCGTTTATTTGTATCTAATAATAAAAAAAACAATGGGTTAATTGGTTGCCTCTGGCTGAATGGTAGTATAACACTTCCTTCCACAATGTAGCAAAAATGACCCCATTTATGGCACTTTATGGATATCATTTGTCATCCATCACATCATCTTTAAGAGAAAATTCTCAGTTTCAAGCAGTGGAATATCACGTAGATCATCAACCACAATTTCTCCAACTCTTAAAGTATGACCTCAATTTGGCACATAATCGAATGAAACAACAGGTAGATAAACATCATAGCGAGAGAAGTTTTGATGTAGGTGACTGGGTATTTTTACAGCTACAACCATACAAGAAAATTTCCCTCAAGCAAGCTAAGAAGGATAATAAATTATCGCCAAAGTATTGTGGTCCTTACAAGGTGTTGCAAAAGATTGGTACTATGGCATACAAATTGGAGCTTTCTGCATCTTGCCAAGTGCACCCAGTTTTCCATGTTTCATGCTTAAAGAAGGTTATAGGGTACAAACTTCCGATGCAAACAATATTGCCAAAACTTGATGAGGAAGGAAAAATCATATTGGAACCTGAAACAGTCATGGAAACAAGAACTCGACAGCTGTGAAATCAATCAATTTCAGAGTATCTCATCAAGTGGAAGAACTTACCCACTGAAGATTCCACATGGGAGGATGAGAATTTTATACAGAAGCATATAGAACTACTCAAGCATTGAGGACACCAATTTTTTGAAGGAGAGGGTCATGTTACGGCCCTATATTACTAATGTAGTCCCTTATTTTTGTTAGTGTAGCCCTTTATTGTTATTAGTTTACCCTTGTAGTCCCCATATTGTTATTATTGTGCCCCATAATAGCCCACTATTTTTATTGTTGTGCCCTTACATTATTATTTTTATATCGATTAGGATTATATTGTGACCCCATGGACTCCTATATATAGCCCCCTTGAAGAGGTTGATTTCTAAGGCGTTGATCTATCTTTTCTTCTATTTTGTGATCCGGTTTCATAACAAGAGATGTATGAAAAATTATATGTATGAGAATATATCCCTTTCAACTGTAACAACCCTTTTTACTTCCCCCCATGTAAAAGTCACCATGTGAAATTTTTTATGTAAATAAATTGAAAATGTAAATATGGCTAAGTTATAGGAATGAACACAGATTCATAGGCCCAAGGAGGAGGAGTTTCCTGTATTGTGTTTAAACCCAAGCCACTTCAATTATTTTTAAGACCTATCTCAATGATGAATTATTGGTCTGCTGATGTAGGCATTAAATTTGTGTATGGGCCTCTTGAGTGAAGTAAAATCCCCATACCCTATTCTCGTGGGATGTATTAGTAAAGTCAACATGTAAGAGAAGGGAAAAGGGGGTTGGTAGTAGGGAGAATTTAGGTGACACATAACAAAAGTGGGTAATAAAGGTGTAAGTAGAGGAACAAAAGGGAAAGCCAAGAAACATAGCATGTGGGAACAGTGAGAGAATGTGAAAGCGAGGGAGTGATCTAGAGGAACAATAGAGAAGAGAAGAGAAGGCATGATAATTTTCTCTCTAATTTTTTGTATGGCTAGTGTTGTTTAACGGGTTGTGATGGGCCAATGAAGACTTGATTGAGATGTTGACTCACTAGTGCTTACTAACTTGGCTAATAAACCTCTAGGCGCATACTTTGGGGTTGATAAACCACTTAGAGCTTGTTGAATTGGTTGATAAAAAACAAGGAGTTCTTGTTGGAAGGATGAGACACTCAAGGGCTAGTTATCTTAGTTGATAAACCTCTAAGGGCTTGCCTCGGGGCTGACAAACCACTTAGAGCTTGTTGACGTATGAAGTTTTTACACTTCATTAACAACCCCTCAAATCTCATTGGGCATGTAATATAGTGGGACTAGTTCTAATGCTTAACACCCTTGGTTTTTGATTTTTTATTTATTTACAATTATTATTTGCAATAAGGAAAATATAAACAATATAGTTCATATTTCAAAAAAGAAAGCATAAACATGTACAATATGAACAATATATAACAAAAAATAAAAGAAAGATATGAGCAATAATAAATTTAAATGAAAACAAATTTTATGAGCATATTTAAAGGAATTATTGTGTAATAACCCAAGGTTAAAATTTCATGTAATAAATTTAATAAAGTCAAAATAATAACAAGGTCATGGGACACATATTCCAAGTTGAATGTTGGGAAAAATATCCTAGTGGGGATCACTTTTTGTTTATTATGGCTAAGTGGAAATTGGAAAAGGCATTGGCAAAGGATTTGGAAAGGAAAGAAGGAATTATTAGGATTTTGTTTATGAAAATAAATAAAAATAGGAGAAAAATCAGGTGAAAGGTCACAAGTTACATGTGAGGAGGAAATTGAAGGAAAATAGAGAAAAAATGAAGAAATTAGAGACATTAATAATAAAAATACATTAGAGCATCATTTCAGGGACTTTTGTAAGTTGAGTTTTTGGAATTTTTTTAGAGAGGAGAAGAGCACCAAGGGGAGTAATCAAGCAAGGAAAGAGAAGGAAGGACAAGGAAAGCAAAGGATGGAAAAGGAAGGAAAAGGATATCAAGGATCAAGCAAGGAAAGGTTGGATCAAGCGACTTCAACATGAATACTTGCAGGTAATAGATTGCATGTATGATTTCCTAAATGGTTTTGGAATGCATGGTATGTGCATGTGGATATATTTTTTTTTTTTATCATTGGCATGGGTTTTGTTGGGTTTAAACAATGGATTTTAGCCTTGGCTTGCCATTTCCAAATAGCCACGGTGTGATGGGATTCATTTTTTGTTGAGCTTTGGATTGCTCGAAGGTTTTGGATCTGGGTGAGGTAGTCTTAGGAAAATCCCAAGGGTTGGGGGTGGAGATGGTTTTCTTCTGGAATCCCTCAACAGTTGGGTCGAGATAGGAAAATTCCTCAAGGGATGGTGAAGCAATTCTAAGGAATCTAAGATCGGGTTTGGTTTTGTGATATCAGAAAAAGTTTATGTGAGATCACGATATCATGAGGGTGGAGGTGATTTAACCTCTGAATTCCCTTGGTTGTTTATCGATTGGATCCCACATTCATGCTTGGAATATGGCACGAGGGTGATTGGATGAAAAAAATATTTTCTTTAGCCCAATCTATGGTCAGGTGGTATGTGGAAGTCCCTCACTTGGTTTGATTTTGAATATGGTTAATAAGAGCTAAGTTTCTCTTGTCATTGATTAGTAATTATACTTATTATTATGTGGCTTTAATGTTTGTTCTATCATTTTTAATTATTATATGTTGGTTATAACCATGGTTTTATGATAGATCCTAGTCGTGGCTCTCATCATGTTTTGATTAGTAAATGAATGAATAATGCATGCATGACATGATTGCTGTTATGAAAGATATTGTGAGAGGGAATTAGTCCTTCTTGTTAAACCTCATATAAGTTTCAGATTCCTATGTTCAGATATGAATTCATGACCTGTAGGTTGCATTTCCATCGTGTGTTTAACGAAATTGCAGTCCTGGTTGGGAAGTGTATGATCAAGTCTCGGTTCAATTTTTGGTTTGGAAACTTGTTTCTATGTTATTTATCATTTATGGAAGTCTCATTTAGTTCTGGGAACCAAAACTTGGGATCGTAGACATAGAATTGATCGGAAAATCTCCACGTCGCTAGGATGTAATTATAGTTACCTTAATCCTGACCTAGTGAATAAGTAGGGCTTGAGAAAAGGAGTGCATGCAGAGTCTTGGTTTGTGCAGTTGGATATATTTAATAAGAAGAGAGTTCACCATTGGGTAAGATCTTAAGAATTTTAGATGAATAGTATGCCTATAGTAGCACATATGAATGCACTACTCTTGGGATAATATAGTATGATTTTCAGTATGGATTGGCTATATCTTCATAGGAATAAGGTGGATTTTTATGGGAAGGCTATTGATTTCTTGGATGATATTGGGGAAAAGAGAATCTTGTAGGGAAATAAGAAGCCTACATCAGTGAGGATGGTCACCGCTATGTAGGCTAAGCATAGTTACAGAAAAAGCGTGTTTGATGTTTGTAGTTCATATTTCCAGTGAAAATGGTACGGATATTGAGGATGTAGAGATATTTAAGAGGTATCCAATATTGCAGTAGTTTCAAGATGTATTCCCAGTAGATATTCCAGAGTTTCCTCCTCACAAGGAAGTAGAATTTTCTATTGAGGTTGTACCAGGGGTGGCACCGGCATCAAAGGAACCTTACAATATGAGTACAGCAGAGTTAGTATATTTGAATTTGAAACTAAAGGAAATGATTGATAAGGGATATATTAGGCTAAGTGTATCACCATGGGGCGCACCAGTATTGTTCGTGAAGAAGAAGGATGGTACTCTCATTTTGTGTATCGATTATGTTAGGAAATGTAATTACATCCCACCCATCCCACCTAATTTTACTCTACTTTAGCCTCATATCCATCATTATAATTGACCTTGCTTTGTTTTTTAACCATTTTTCCCAAGGGTGCCCAAGTCATCATTGTTCACAAGCACTAAACCCTAATTTTCTCTCCCACTGAGCCTGGGTTTGCCATGGAAACGAGACATTTGAGAAGATGAGGAATAAGGTAGGTAATATCATTAAGTATGAGGTAATTTCAGCTCATAAACATCATGTGTCCATCATTTTTTGACAAGTCATTCCAAGAGTCAAGTCATTTTCCACTCATAGGGTCGGTTTTTCTTCAAACTGTGTTTCTGACCAAACAAAGATGAATTTGACAAACATGAGAGAGGTTTTTGTCCATCATAGGTCAAGGAAGGAAAATTTCCTTCATATTTTACACAGGTGTCATGGTTTTAGAGAAATTTCAAAAATACAGGTGCCACAAGAGAGTTGTTGCACTTCTAGAGTGACCTTGGGAAAATCTATTTTTCTCATAGCTACAGTGTCCAAATCACTTTTTGTAATAATTACAATGATAACATGACAAATATATCATTCCAATGATCTATCATGAGCTCAATTTGGAGTTGAGGAAGGCCTCCAAATGTTTCCTGCAACAACACTCTACATTTCTGCACCCTCATTCTGCACTTTTTTACCAATCTTGGGACAATCAACTTCTGACAGGGGAAATCAACTCAAATTATAAAAAAAAGGTATATTTGGAAATCATATAGGATAATATTTCTAACGAGATATCTGGGCCCAATTTGGACACCTGTAAGTCCTCCAAATGTGGTCTTCAAAAAGGTGTTGCAGGGGCATTGCGCGTTTAGGAGGGACGCTGCGTGTTCACCCAGGTAGTGCAAAAAGCCTCTATTAGCCTGTCATTCCAACAAATTGATGCTCAATCTTTGCAAAAGGGTTCTTCAAGCTTCATTTACCAATAAGTAACCAAGCCATCATATCCTTGATGTATTTTGGTGCTTCATAGTAAATTCAAAACCTATTTCTAAAAGTAAAAACCATGTTCTTATCAAAATCTAATTCATTCCCTAAACCTAATCCCTAACCTTCACACATTCTCCCTCACATCCCTTTTCCCTATCCCCGTTCGCTAAACAATTTCATCCCTATTTCCCATAAGTCCTAGGGTTTTCACTAACCTAGTCTCCCTTCACATTCCCATTCCCTTTATTTCCCAACACTCCCCTTCACTTCACATCCCTCCATTTCATTCCATCACCCCAGGGTTTTGACAACAACCATGGCTGAAGAGGAGAATATAATTTATAGTGAGGAATATGAATGAAAAATAACCAATGCAGTAATTAAAGGTAAAGAGGAAAATATTAGTGAACTTCAGACTAATCTTGAGAGGGCCAAATATGTGATTGACTTCCTTGAGCAAGAAAATCGACAGCTGAAGACCAAGCAATTCATCAATGTGGTGAAGTGTATAAAAGCAAAAAGAGAGGAAGAAAAGGCTAAAGCATTGCTTGATAAAACATTGGAAAGGTTTTTTGAGCTTGATTATGAGGAGGATCAACCTCCAAGATAGAGACCAAGGACTATAGGGCTGAAAATAGCTCTAGTCCTAGAGAGACAAAGGGAAGTTGAGCTAGTAGACCAACTTACCTTAAATGAAAAGCTTGCCCTAGAGATCAATGAAAAAAAGAAAGCATGGCTTGGGAGGGTCAACCAACACTTGGAGCATCTCTTGGAAAAGCCTGAAAAGGACAATTACATTCATAGAAATATGGCAAAACATTATGCCATGAGGAAAAAAATTGCAAGGGCCAAGCTCAAACAAGCCCATGCAAAAATTCAAGATTTGACCAAGCAAGAGAAGAAAGAGAAGGTGGACATACTTTTAGAGGTGTCACTTCATGATTAAAACATTAAATGATCAAGTACCCTCACAATTTTGACAAGTTTTGGCAAAATTTTGAAAATTTTGTGTTTTTGAGTATTTTTGCACGCAAACATTTTCCAAAACACGTAGAGACCAGGACGCTACGTTTTTTTTTGGACCTCCAAATGACAAATGGCCACTACCAAATTTTGTTTATTTATGAGGACATCAACCCTATAAAGTTTCAGACTTTTTGGAGGAGACCTGGTCCATCAAAAGCTCAAAAAACCATCAAAATTTCATGTTTCTGCCTCTAAATCTGCCTGGTCGCTACATGTTTACCAGTATTGGGAGAACAGGTTTTAGATAGGGAAAATGAGCACCATTTTGAAAATATGAGGTATTTTTGGAAAATATACTCAAAGGGCTATCCAATGAGCTATCATGGAGCTGATTTGGACACTGGGAAGGCACTCAAAATCAGCCTTGAACAGAGGTCAATTTTTCTACCTAGACGCTGCGCGTTTCACAAGAAAAATGTATTTTACACAATCTTCATATTTTTTTTCACTTGAGTTTGACTTTTACTTTAGGAAATGAGGAATTTACGTATGTAAATGGTCAAGATGAATGTAAATATCATGTTTTTACTTTTACCTAGGTTAAATACATTAGGTAAGTCAACCATTTGAGGTGTAATGAATAAGTTCATTAGAGATAGGAATGAGTCACTTTTCTCATCCTACACTCTAGCTATCAGTTTATATTTTTATGTAATATCTCCCTCATCTCATGAATTCTACCCTTATGGATGAGTGGAGGTGGTTTTGAGGTCCATTTAGATCAGATCTTCACAAGAGTGAAGGGTTGGAATCAGTTTCATTTTTTCTTTGTGGATCAAGAAGATTTTGTAGTCAGTTTTGGCTATTAATACAAGAGGAGTTGCAGCTATATTTATGGGATACCTGTGGTATTAAATTTCCTTCATTGTTTCCTCTTCAGTTAAATATGTTTGAATGTATTTTTCATTTCCTTTTCATTTCTATGATGTGATCTTTTATAAGTGTGAGATTCAGAATTCATGCTAGTCATGCTCTGTTTTGGATAATTGGTCATAATTTGTTTCATGTCTTCTATCTGAGAGAAATTAATCTTCTATGCTTCCCTCAACCTTCTTACTTTTTCTGAACCATCCCATAACCATTTGCCTCAAGTGATTGACATTGTACCTACCTTGCCCCATTCATCCCTGCAACCCTTTTTGTCTCTTTCCCTGGCCTAGCCTTTCCTTGATCTATTTTCATTATCTACTGATTTACCCAACCAAACCAAAAATAAAAACAACCCCTTGTACTATTTATCTAGCCTAAAAACCCTAATTTCTCCAGCCCTCCTGGCTGTGACCCTTTTTGGAGTGAGCCCTCTTCGGCTTGATAGGGCTAGCTATCAAGTCAAAAACTTGGTTTGTGGTTACCTCTATTGGTATTCCTTCCTCAGGCTTTAGAATCTGGTGGAGTGATAACAGATTACATGTAGCTAAACAAGGTGCAGATCAAGAACACGTATCCATTTTCGAGGATTGATGACTTATTTGACCAGTTAAAGGGAGCAACAATGTTCTCGAAAATTGACTTGAGATCAAGATACCATCATGTATGCATCAAAGAAGAGGACATCTACAAGAATACTTTTATGACCAAGTATGGGCATTATTAGTTTGTTGTAGTTTCATTTGGTTTGACTAATTCCCAAACTATTTTTATGTGCTTGATGAATAGTGTACTATGTCCTTATTTGGACGAGTTTGTTATTGTATTCATTGATGGTATCTTGATATATTCTAAGAATGAGGAAGAGCATGAAGAAAAATTAATAGTGGTGTTGAGATTGCTAAGAGAGCATCAATTTTATTCCAAGCTTAGTAAATGAAACTTCTTTCACACCAAGGTACATTACTTGGGACATGTTTTTTCCAAGGAAGGCATAACAGTGGATCCACAAAAGATAAAGGCTATCATGGAGTGGGAAATTACTATAAATGTGGATGAAGTCAGATCATTCATGGGGTTAAGAGGTTACAATAGGAGGTTCATACGAAACTTCTCACACATTTCATTTCCTACTACATCATTGCAAAAAAAAGGTAATAAATTTGAATGGGTAGAGGAATGTGCAGTCACTTTTGAGTAGTTGAAGTATTTTTTTACAAACGCTTGATTCCTTAAGATTGTAGATCTAGACAAAGAGTTCGTGGTGTGTACAGATGATTGAAAAAGAGGACTAGGTGAAGTCCTTATGCAGGAGGGACAAGTGGTGTTCTATGAGTCGATAAAACTGAATGAGCATGAGCAGAACTATGTGACTCATGATATTGAGTTAGTAGCTATTATTCATGCCTTGAAGATGTCGAGGCATTATCTTCTTGGAAGGAGGTTTGTATCGATGAGTGATCACAATGGGTTAAGATATTTATTTGAACAACTAAATATGAATGCAAAGAAATATAGATGGTTGGCTACCCTTAGTGAGTTTGAATTCGATAGTAGATACATTAAGGGAAAGGAGAACAAGGTTGCATATGCTCTCAGAAGGACAGTGAAGTTAAACCATCTGGCAGCTATGAGTTCATATGGGACATATTTATAGGATCAAATCTTACAAGTAGGACAATAGGATGACACGTACATGGAGCTTAGGCACATATTACAAAAAGGTACATGTGATTATATGTGGACTATCATCTGATGATAGATGGCTTGGTGAGATTCAGGGACATGATCTATGTGTTGGATGACAGTGAGATCAAGAATATTATCTTGAGGTAGTTTCATGTCAAGTCATATTCATGTCACACATAATATCAAAAGACATTGAAAACAGTGAAGAAGTTCTATTATTGGCTGAATTTGAAGGAGGAAGTGGCAGAGTTTGTGGCTATATGTTTGGACTGTCAGCAGGTGAAAGCATAGTATAAGCATCCAAGTGGGTTACTTCAACTGATTCCCATTCCATAATGGAAATGGGAGGTCATTTCCATGGATTTTGTTATAGGTATTCCAATTAAATCAATGCAACATGATTCTATCATGGTTGTGGTCGATAGAGTGAGCAAGGTAGCTCACTTCCTCCCAGTGAAGACTACTTATTCAGCTAGTGAGGTAGCACAAGTCTTCATCAAGTAGGTCATGAGATTACATGGTGTTTTGAAGAATATTATGTCAGACAGGGATGCTAATTTCACTTCCAAGTTTTGGAAGGACCTGTTTGCAGGTTTGGGGATAGATTTGACCTTCAGTACAACTTATCATCTATAGACAGATGGAAAAATAGAGAGGGTCAACAAGATTCTAGAGGATATGCTGAGGATATATGTCATTCATTAGTAGAGGAGATGGGAGGAGTATCTTCCATAGGTTGATTTGTCTTACAACAATGGGTATCAGGAGTCATTGAGGATGAGACCATTCGAGGCACTCTATGGGAAAAGTTGTGACACTCCCATCAACTAGATTGATCCAGTGAATAGAGTACTTATTGGACCAGACATGTTGGCAGAAATGGAATAGAAAATTCAGGTTATAAAGAAAAATATAAAGGAAACATAGGACAGGTATAATAGCTATGCAAACCAACATAGGGCACGTGATTTTAAAGTTGGTGACCATGCATATTTTCACATCAAGCCCAAGAAGATATCCTTGAGGATTGGATCATGTGGCAAGTTGTAACCAAGGTATTGCGGGACTTTTCAGATCCTTGAGAGGATTGGACCAATGACCTACAAACTTTCACTGCCTCCAACAGTGAAATTCCGTGATTTTTTCCACATTTCGTTGCTTAAAATATATGTGAAATATGTTGATAATGTGATTTATTGGTATATATTGCAGGTGGAACTAGAAGGAAAATTCCAGCCAAAACCCCAGTGCATATTGAAAAGGAAACAACTCATGCTACAGAATCAAGAAATTGAGCAAGTTAAATTACAATGGAAGCACTTTGGGCCCGATGAAGCTACATGGGAGATGGATGATCAAATACGGGCTATGTATCCTTCATTATTTTCTAGTTGATGCAAAGAAGTTTTTGGTATATGTACATATTTATATATGGTTTCTATTGTAAATATGATAATATGTTGTGTTATAAAGCCCCAATAAGTGGTATGGTTTTCATGTTGTCATGATTTTCATGATGGTTTTTATTTTAAGTAGGTTATTCATTGTGAATATTGCAGAACGCTAATTTATAACGATCCATAATCATTAAGTTTTACTTTTCAGTGGTTTTTCTAGTTGTAGGTGTCATTGAACATTGAGGACGATGTTCCCCTAAGGGGGAGGGATCTATAGAATTCCCGGGTTAAAAGTTCATGTAATAAAGTTAATAAAGGAAAAATAAGACCAAGGTCATGGGACACGTATTCCAAGTTGAATGTTGTGCAAAATATCCTAGTGGGCATCACTTGTTATTTATTATGGCTAAGGGGAAAATGGCAAAGGAACTAGAAAAGGCTTTGTAAATGAAAGAATGCATTTTTGGCATTTTATTTTTCAAAATAAAGGAAAATAGGAGAAAATAAAGGTGAAAGGTCACAAGTTTCATGTGAGGAGGAAATTGAAGGAAAATAGAGGAAAATGAAGAAATTAAAGACATCAATAATAAAAAGAAATCATAGCATCATTTTAGGGTCGTTTTTCAATTGAGTTTTTGGAATTGGTTTCCAGAGAGGAGAAGAGCATCAATAGGAGAAAGTAAGCAAGGAAAGCAAAGGAAGGACACATAAAGCAAAGGAAGGATAAGGAAGGCAAAGGAAAGCAAGGATCAAGCAAGGAAAGGTTGGATCAAGTGGCTTCAACATGAATACTTGCAGGTAGCAAGTTGCATGTATGATTTCCTAGATTGTTTTTGCATGCATGGTATGTGCATGTGGATATTTGGTTTTTTTTTGTCATTGGCATGGGTTTTGTCGGGTTTCAATAGTGGATTTTAGCCTTGCCTTGCCATTTCTAGAAAGCTATCGTGTGATAGGTCTGTCGATGCAAGCATTAAATTTGTATATGGGCCTCTTGAGTGAAGTAAAATCCCCATACCCTATTCTCGTGGGATGTATTAGTAAAGTCAACATGTAAGAGAAGGGAAAATGGGGTTGGTAGTAGGGAGAATTTAGGTGACACATAACAAAAGTGGATAATAAAGGTTTAAGTAGAGAAACAAAAGGGAAAGCCAATAAACATAGCATGTGGGGACAGGGAGAGAATGTGAAAGCGAGGGAGTGCTCCGAAGGAACAACAGAGAAGAGAAGAGAAGGCATGATAATTTTCTCTCTAACTTTTTGTATGGCTAGTGTTGTTTAATGGATTGTGATGGGCCAATGAAGATCTGATTGAGATGTTGACTCACTAGTGCTTGCTAACTTGGCTAATAAACCTCTAGGTGCATACTTTGGGGTTGATAAACCACTTAGAGCTTGTTGAATTGGTTAATAAACCACAAGGGGTTCTTGTTGGAAGGATGAGACACTCAAGGGCTAGTTATCTTAGTTGATAAAACTCAAAGTGCTTGCCTCGGGGCTGATAAACCATTTAGAGCTTGTTGACGTATGAAGTTTTTACACTTCATTAACAAACCCTCGAATCTCATTGGGCATGTAATATACTAGGACTAGTTCTAATGCTTAACACCCTTGGTATGTAATTTTTTATTTATTTACAATTAGTATTTGCAATAAGGAAAATATAAACAATATAGTACATATTTCAAAAAAGAAAGCATAAACATGTACAATATGAACAATATATAACAACAAATAAAATAAAGATATGAAAAATAATTAATTGAAATGAAAACAAATTTTATGAGCATATTTAAAGGAATTACTTTGTAATAACCCGAGGTTAAAAGTTCATGTAATAAATTTAATAAATTCAAAATGATACCAAGCTCATGGGACACATATTCCAAGCTGAATGTTGGGAAAAATATCCTAGTGGGCATCACTTGTTGTTTATTATGGCTAAGGGGAAATTGGAAAAGGCATTGGCAACAGATTTGGAAAGGAAAGAAGGAATTATTAGGATTTTATTTATGAAAATAAAGAAAAATAGGAGAAAAATAAGGTGAAAGGTCACAAGTTACATGTGAGGAGGAAATTGAAGGAAAATAGAGGAAAAATGAAGAAATTAGAGACATCAATAATAAAAAGACATTAGAGCATCATTTCAGGGACTTTTGTAAGTTGATTTTTTGGAATTTTGTTTAGAGAGGAGAAGAGCACCAAGGGGAGTAATCAAGCAAGGAAAGAGAAGGAAGGACAAGGAAAGCAAAGGATGGAAAAGGAAGGAAAAGGATATCAAGGATCAAGCAAGGAAAGGTTAGGTCAAGCGACTTCAACATGAATACTTGCAGGTAATAGATTGCATGTATGATTTCCTAAATGGTTTTGGAATGCATGGTATGTGCATGTGGATATATGTTTCTTTTTTTATCATTGGCATGGGTTTTGTTGGGTTTGAACAATGGATTTTAGCCTTGGCTTTCCATTTCCGGATAGCCACGGTGTGATGGGATTCATTTTTGGTTGAGCTTTGGATTGCTCGAAGGTTTTGGATCTGGGTGAGGTAGTCTTAGGAAAATCCCAAGGGTTGGGGGTGGAGATGGTTTTCTCCTGGAAGCCCTCAACAGGTGGGTCGAGATAGGAAAATTCCTCAAGGGATGGTGAGGCAATTTTAAGGCATCTAAGCTCGAGTTTGGTTTTGTGATATCAGAACAAGTTTAGGTGAGATCACGGTATCGTGAGGGTGGAGTTGATTTAACCTCTGGATTCCCTTGGTTTTTTATGTATTGAATCCCACATTCATGCTTGAAATATGGCACGAGGGTGATTGGATGAAAAAAATATTTTCTTCAGCCCAATCTATGGTCGGGTGGTATGTGGAAGTCCCTCACTTGGTTTGATGTTGAATATGGTTAATAAGAGCTAATTTTCTCTTGTCTTTGATTAGTAATTATACTTGTTATTATGTGGATTTAATGGTTCTTGTATCATTGTTAATTATCAGGTTATATGTTGGTTATAAGCATGGTTTTATGATAGATCCTAGTCATGGCTCTCATCATGTTTTGATTAGTAAAGGAATGAATAATGAATGCATGAACTAATTGGTGTTAAGACAACTATTGTGAGAGAGTGTTAGTCCCTCTTGTTAAACCTCAAATAATTTTTTGATTCCTATGTTCAGATATGCATTCATGACATGTAGGTTGGATGTTTACCATGTGTTTGAAAAAATTCCAGTCTCGGTTGGGAAGTGTATGATCAAGTCTCGGTTCATTTTTTGGTTTTGACTTATTTTCTATATTATTTATATTTATGGAAGTGTTTGAATTTGGAAAGGGCCTGCAATTCTAGCCACGAAGGTTTCCCAAGCTTGGTGTATGAACAAAGAGTCTTCAGGAAAAGTCCAAATGTCTAGGAAAGTAGGATTATGAATGAAACTAGAGTTCTATAGTCACATGGAGGGCATAAGGAAGGAGTTGTTGAGGCTTTTGGTTATTTAAAGTTTTAACAGGGTTGGTTTCTCAGATAGGTTCTGGAAGGTAACTCTTGGAGGTCTATAAAGTCTTGAGATTGTAGCTCCATTTGTAGGTCTGTGAGTTTTAAAATACTTCATCATAGGTACGGAACTCATGTTTACCTTCCTTTCTGCAGCGGCCCCGGGTAGGGGAGCAGGTGCAATGTGGGAGGAGCGGGGTTTTTAAGGTGGTATCAGTGGGTTGCGCTCTCCACAGGTAAATAAGTGTTGTCAAGGTTATGGTTGTCATGCATGGGGTGATGGTATACAGTTGGTATGGTCATGAATGGTGTTTTTATGTTGATATGATTATGATTATATGTGTATCCTACTAATGTGGACTAATTTTTCATATGAGATAAGCCTCCCCTAAATGTCACTGAGGTATGGTTTTGATTTTGGTATATATTTGGTTTATCTGAGATGGTCTACGTGACTCTCCCTACATATAATTTGGGAAGAAAGGAGGTGAATATTCTCTTGGTATAGAAGAAACATTGAGGATTTTGAGGACAGAGATCAGAAATTGAAAAGCAGACAATGATAGGTTGGTAGAGGCTCAAGAAAGACTTGCAAGGGCTCATGAAAAGAAGGTAGAAGTCAATGCAACGATTCTTTAGAGCTTGTCAGAATTTCATAAATAAGGATAGTGGAGGATCAATCAAGAACATCAAGAGAAAACTAATGGAGCCTATGGTAGCAGGTCTCGGTCTGGATATAGTTTGGATAGACGGGACACAGACAAAGGTGGCAGATCACTCGATACCCCTGACAAGAGGACTAGTATGTATGGGCATCATTCTAGTTCCTAATCTAGGAGAGATTATCATCATCATCACCGTCATCATCCTTATAGGAGGAGCGAGTACTTTCAAGAGGATTTCAATAAATTCAAACCTACTACATTTGATGGAGAGATGAAGAAGTCAAAAGATGCAAAGGCATGGTTGCTTGGAATGAATAAATTCTTCAGATTGCATAACTATTCAAAGAACATGAAAGCCAAGATAGCCACCTTCAGTCTCAAAAGGAAAGAAGATATTTGATGGGAAGATGTAAATAATTTTAAGGGAATTTAAGAAGAAGATTTGGTTTGGGATGAGTTTGAGAGACTCTTCAAGAAGAAGTAATTATCTGAGAGATATTATGATGACAAAGCTAAGGATTTTTATGAGTAACAAATGGGTTCTATGACATATCCTGAGTATAATTGCATATTCTTGGAGATGTTTAGGTATGTACCTTACCTCCAGGATGAGAAGGCTAATATTTAGAGATTCATTAGTGGGTTTCCAATAGCATATAGAGATTATATTGAGTTCGATGAACCTAGATCATTGGAGGAGGCCATCTAGAATTTCAAGCATTGTTATGAGAAATCAAAGCACAAGGCTGGGCCTAAGCATGATTTGAAGGGAAATGATAAAGTTAAGGGAAATGGCCACCAAAGCGAGGAAGACCCCAGGATGTAGGTGAGAAATAAATTTTTTCTCCTTACAGGAAGTTCAATGCAGTGGAGAAGGGACACGGGTCACATCTTAGAGAGTATAAGAATAGAGGTGAGGGTAGGCGACCATTGCAATGTTGGATGTGTGGAAAATATCATTGCAAGAAGGATTTTCCATTGTACCAGGGTGGCAGGCCTCATATCTACAGTGCTCAGGAGGCGCAAACAATTGGGGATGTGGCTCATAGGATTCCTTATATTTATGCAGCCGTGGACAACATGCAGTCAGATCATCAGGTATCCATTATGGAGATGGAAGGTAAGATCCATGGTCAAGTTGTTTCTATTTTGATTGATCCTGGATATTATTATAGTTATGTTAATCCTGACCTAGTGAATAAGTATGGCTTCAGAAAAGGAGTGCATGTGGAGTCTTGGTTGGTGCAGTTGGATATAGGTAATAATAAGAGAGTTCACCATTGGGTAAGATCTTGAGAATTTTAGATGAATAGTATGCCTATAGTAGCATATGAATGCACTACTATTGGGATAATATAGTATGATATTTGGTATGGATTGGTTATATCTTCATAGGAATAAGGTGTATTTTTATGGGACGGATATTGAGTTCTTGGATGATATTGGGGAAAAGAGAATCTTGTAGGGAAATAAGAAGTACCCGGTGAGGTTCAGTGCCGCTATGTAGGCTAAGCGTAGTTACAGGGGTGTTTGTGTTTGTTTCTCATATTTCCGGTGACAACGGTAACAATATTGAGGTTATCCGGGTACAACAATAACAGATGTATTCCTATTATTGAGTATTCTAGGTTTATAAAGGAGAGTAGAATTTTCTATAGAGGAGGTTTCCTGGGTAGCACAAACATGAAAGGAACAACACAATGAGCCTGATAAGTTAAATATATTTGAATTAGGCTGGAAGAGCGCGATAAGGGATATATTAGGCTAAGTGTATCACCATGGGGCGCACCAGTATTGTTCGTGAAGAAGAAGGATGGTACTCTCATTTTGTGTATTGATTATGTTAGCATAGGTAATTACATCCCACCCATCCTGCCTAATTTTATTCTACTTTCACCTCATCTCCATCATTATCATTGACCTTGCTTCGTTTTTCAACCATTTTTCCCAAGGGTGCCCAAGTCATCATTGTTCACAAGCACTAAACCCTAATTTTCTCTCCCACTAAGCTAGGGTTTGCCACGGAAACGAGACATTTGAGCAGAGGAGGCATAAGTTAGGTCATATGATTAATTATGAGGTCATTTCAGCTCATAAACATCATGTCTCCATAATTTTTTGAGAAGTCGTTCCAAGATTCAAGTCATTTGCCACTCATAGTGTCAGTTTTTCTTCAAAATGTGTTTCTAACCAAACAAAGATGAATTTGAAAAATGTGAGAGAGGTTTTTGTCCATCATAGGTCAAGGAAGGAAAATTTCCTTCATATTTTACATAGGTGTCATGGTTTTAGAGAAATTTCAAAAATACAGGTGCCACAAGAGAGTTGTTGCACTTCTGGAGTGACCTTGGGAAAATCTATTTTTCTCATAGCTGCAGTGTCCAAATCACTTTTGTGATAATTACAATGATAAAATGACAAATATATCATTCCAATGATCTATCATGAGCTCAATTTGGAGTTGAGTAAGGCCTCCAAACATTTATTGCAATAGCACTCTGCATTTCTGCACCCTCATTCTGCACTTTTTGACCAATCTTGGGACAATCAACTTCTAACAAGGGAAATCAACTCAAATTATAAAAAAAAATGTATATTTGGAAATCGTATAGGATAATATTTCTAACGAGCTATCCTGGGCCCAATTTGGACACCTAGAATACCTCCAAATGTGGTCTTCAAAAAGGTGTTGTAGGGGCGCTGCGTGTTCAGGAGGGACACTGCGCGTTCACCCAGGAAGTGCCAAAAGCCTCTATTAGTGTGTCATTCCACGAAATTGATGCTCAATATTTGAAAAAGGGTTCTTCAAGTTTCATTTACCAATAAGTAACCAAGCCATCATCCCCTTGATGTATTGTGGTGATTCATAATCAATTCAAAACCTATTCCTAAAAGTAAAAAACCCTAGTTCTTATCAAAATCTAATTCATTCCCTAAACCTAATCCCTGACTTTCACACATTCTCCCTCACATCCCTTTTCCCTATCCCCATTCCCTAAAAAATTTCATCCCTATTTCCCATAAGTCCTGTGGTTTTCACTAACCTAGTCTCCCTTCACATTCCCATTCCCTTTATTTCCCAACACTCCCCTTCACATCACATTCCTCCATTTCATTCCATCACCGTAGGGTTTTGACACCAACCATGGCTCAAGAGGAGAACAGAATTTCTAGTGAGAAAGATGAATGGAAAATCACCAATGCAGTAATTAAATGCAAAGAGGAAAATATTAGTGAACTTTAGACTAATATTGAGAGGGTGAAATATGTGATTGACTTCCTTGAGCAAGAAAATCGGCAGCTGAAGACCAAGCAATTCATCAATGTGGTGAAGTGTATCAAAGAAAAAACAGAGGCAGAAAAGGGTAAAGCCTTGCTTGATAAAACATTGGAAATGCTTTGTGAGCTTGATTATAAGGAGGATCAACCTCCAAGACAGAGACCAAGGACTAGAGGGCTGAAAATATCTCTAGCCCTAGAGCGACAAAGGGAAGTTGAGCTAGCAGACCAACTTACCTTAAATGAAAAGCTTGCCCTAGAGATCAATGAAAAAAAAGAAGCATGGCTTGGGAGGGTCAACCAACACTTGGATCATCTCTTGGAAAAGGTTGAAAAGGACAATGAAATTCAGAGAAATATGGCAAAACATTATGCCATGAGGAACAAAATTGCAAGGGCCAAGCTCAAACGAGCCCATGCAAAAATTCAATATTTAACCAAGAAAGAGAAGAAAGAGAAGTTGGACATACTTGTAGAGGTGTCACTTCATGATTCAAACATTAAATGATCAATTACCCTCACAATTTTTACAAGTTTTGGCAAAATTTTGCATTCAATGAAAATTTTGTGTTTTTGAGTATTTTTGCATGCAGAAATTTTCATAAACACGTAGCGACCTAGACGCTACGCTCTTTTTTGTGAACTCCAAATGACAAATGGCCACTACCAATAGGTTTTTATTGATGAGGACATCAACCCTAGAAATTTTCAGACTTTTTGGAGGAGAACTGGTCCATCAAAAGCTCAAAAAAGCATCAAAATTTCATGTTTCTGCCTCTAAATCTGCCTGGTCACTACACGTTTACCAGTATTGGGAGAACACGTTTTTGATAGTAAAAATGAGCACCATTTTGAAAATGGGAGGTATTTTTTGAAAATAGACTCAAAGGGCTATCCAATGAGCTATCATGTAGCTAATTTGGACACGGGGAAGGCACTCAAAATCAGCCTTGAACAGAGTTCAATTTTTCTACCTGGACGTTGCGCATTTCACAAGAAAAATGTATTTTACACAATCTTCAGAAATTTTTTCACTCGAGTTTGACTTTTACTTTAGGAAATGAGGAATTTACGTATGTAAATGGTCAAGATGAATGTAAATATCATGTTTTTACTTTTACCTAGGTTAAATACATTAGGTAAGTCAACCATTTGAGGTGTAATGAATAAGTTCATTAGAGATAGGAATGAGTTACTTTTCTCATCCTACACTCTAGCTATCAGTTAAAATTTTTATGTAATATCTCCCTCATCTCATGAATTCTACCCCTATGGATGAGTGGAGATGGTTTTGAGGTCTATTTAGCTCATATCTTCATAGGAGTCAAGGGTTGGAATCAGTTTCATTTTTTCTTTGTGGATCAAGAAGAGTTTGTATTCAGTTTTGGTCATTAATACAAGAGGAGTTGCAACGATATTTATGGGATACCTGTGGTATTAGATTTCCTTCATTGTTTCCTCTTTAGTTAAATATGTTTGAATGTATTGTTCATTTACTTTCCATTTCTATGATATGATCTTTTATAAGTGTGAGATTCAGAATTCATGCTAGTGATGCTCTGTTTTGGATAACTTTTCATAATTTGTTTCATGTCTTCCGTCTGAGAGAAATTCATCTTCTATGCTTCCCTCAACCTTCTTACATTTTCTGAACCATCCCATAACCATTTTCCTCAAGTGATTGACATTGTACCTACCTTTCCCCATTCATCCCGGCAACCCTTTTTGTCTCTTTCCCTGGCCTAGCCTTTCCTTGATATATTTTCATTATCTACTAATTTACCCAACCAAACCAAAAATTAAAAAAACCCCTTGTACTAATTATCTAGCCTAAAAATCCTAATTGCTCCAGCCTTCTTGGCTGTGACCCTTTTTGGAGAAAGCCCTCTTGTGCTTGATAGGGCTAGCTCTCAAGTCAAAAACTTGGTTTGTGGTTACCTCTGTTGGGATTCCTTCCTCAGGCTTGGGAATCTGGTGGAGTGATAGCAGATTACATGTAGCTAAACAATACGACGATCAAGAATTCATATCCATTTCCGAGGATTGATGACTTATTTGACCAGTTAAAGGGAGCAACACTCTTCTCAAAAATTGACTTGAGATAAAGATACCATCAACTACGCATCAAAGAAGAGGACATCTACAAGAATATTTGTAGGACCAAGTATGGGCATTATTAGTTTGTTGTAGCTTCATTCGGTTTGACTAATTTCCAAACTATTTTTATGTGCTTGATGAATAGTGTACTATGTCCTTATTTGGATGAGTTTGTTATTGTATTCATTGATGGTATCTTGATATATTCTAAGAATGAGGAAGAGCATGAAGAAAAATTAGCAGTGGTGTTGAGATTTCTAAGAAAGCATCAATTTTATTCCAAGCTTATTAAATGAAACTTCTTTCACACAAAGGTACATTACTTGGGACATGTTTTTTCCAAGGAAGGCATAACAATGGATCCGGAAAAGATAAAGGCTATCATGGAGTGGGAAATTACTATATATGTGGATGAAGTCAGATCATTCATGGGGTTAAGAGGTTACAATAGGAGGTTCATACGAAACTTCTCACACATTTCATTTCCTACTACATCATTGCAAAAAAAAGGTAATAAATTTGAATGGGTAGAGGAATGTGCAGTCACTTTTGAGTAGTTGAAGTATTTTTTTACAAACGCTTGATTCCTTAAGATTGTAGATCTAGACAAAGAGTTCGTGGTGTGTACAGATGATTGAAAAAGAGGACTAGGTGAAGTCCTTATGCAGGAGGGACAAGTGGTGTTCTATGAGTCGATAAAACTGAATGAGCATGAGCAGAACTATGTGACTCATGATATTGAGTTAGTAGCTATTATTCATGCCTTGAAGATGTCGAGGCATTATCTTCTTGGAAGGAGGTTTGTATCGATGAGTGATCACAATGGGTTAAGATATTTATTTGAACAACTAAATATGAATGCAAAGAAATATAGATGGTTGGCTACCCTTAGTGAGTTTGAATTCGATAGTAGATACATTAAGGGAAAGGAGAACAAGGTTGCATATGCTCTCAGAAGGACAGTGAAGTTAAACCATCTGGCAGCTATGAGTTCATATGGGACATATTTATAGGATCAAATCTTACAAGTAGGACAATAGGATGACACGTACATGGAGCTTAGGCACATATTACAAAAAGGTACATGTGATTATATGTGGACTATCATCTGATGATAGATGGCTTGGTGAGATTCAGGGACATGATCTATGTGTTGGATGACAGTGAGATCAAGAATATTATCTTGAGGTAGTTTCATGTCTGTTGTGGTTCCTATGTTTTGGCCAGATTGGCAAGACCAAAAGATGAGACAACATCATAACCACTTTGGGACCTTAGGAGCTATCCCTCCTGGACCCGGAAAGGGATCTCTCCAAATAAAAAAAGAATGATATATCTTAGTAGCTCAAAATGAGATGTTAGGCTAGGTATGAAGCACAAAGGAAGGTTTAAAATTATTGGGTTGGTTATCAGGTTGGTCATAGGATCATAGACTGAGAAGGTAATGGGAAGAAAGGAGCAAATAAGTAGGATGTTTCAGCAAAAGAAGATGGGTTAAGGCCATGCCATCCATTGGGCTATGGAGTCATGAAAGGAGATTACTCGCAAACAACTAGCCAAGGCTTTCATAGGGCAAGTCATCTATACTAAAGGATCTTTGAGATAGATGATGGAATGGGACATTAAGGAGGGAAGGTGAAAAAAAAAGCAGCTTTGAAATTAGACCAGAGATCATCTAGCTCCAGATCTGATTTAGCATACTCTCAAATGGAAAACACATAAGATTTAAACATAGAACTAGGCCTAAGGTCAGAGAAGGACTTTTAACCTCCAATGCTTTGACACCAGCTCACGGGATCTTGGAAAGGCCAACCTGTTGAACAAGGACCCTAGTGGACAGGGCTTACACTAAATCCCTGGTATCTAAAATCCTCTAGCTTGAACCCAAACAAGAACAACCAAGCAGAAAACCCCAAATTCACACATCAGCTAGCAGTGAATAACAACTGCTACACTGGTTAAAATACATGAATTTTCTCTTAAATTTCACTATCAGCAAAAAAAATTAAAGGTATGGAGAGCAGAAACATAGGGTACCATGCGTGGGTAAATCCTATGTTATATTTCTGATGCGTACCAGAATACCAATGAACAGCATGAAAAGATGTAGTAAAACAATGTAGAGAGAAAAACATCACTCGTAGTAATAGACCAGGATCCTGTGAAATTTTCTTGATTAATTGATGCAAAACCAATCACATACACTGAGCCCAATGGCTGATTACAGTCATAACTTTCTCCTCCCAGCCTACTACATTACAGACTACTTTTCTAATCTCTCCCAAAACTGTTTCTAACAGTAAAAAATGAATCCCTACAACTACAACAGCAATAACGCAATCCAACCCTTTACAAAGTGTTCTCTGGGATTCTTTATAGGAAAAATGGACAAGAGGAGTAGGTGATACACATTAAATCGATCCATTAAGACAGAGTGGAGGAGGTATTCATGCCCACTCTGCTTAATAGCATTGCGCTGTACTTGGTGGTCTGGTTTGGAGTCTTTGTCAGGTCAGATTTGACCTCTGATGTTTCTTTGAAGTTCTTTCTAGCTGTAAGGCTCTCTGTTTTATCCTCTGAAGAAAGTAAGGTGACTGAAGGTCCTTTGGGCTTCCATACCTCCATTATTGTGTCCTGAGAGTCTTTGGAAGTTTCCTATCAGTGAGATGGCCCTTGGGAGCTCGGGGAGGCATGGAGACTTCTGTCGGAGGGAGTATTGTTCTGAGAAAATGTACTACTGATGCTGAGAGCATATATGGCTTGTTTCATGTGATCTTTTTAATCTTCAAACTGCGCCTTAATCCTTCGATCACGAGATTAGGTACTGAATATTCAATTAATAGACTTTAATCCTCTTAATCCATCTCTATTGTTTCACTAAGCACTGCTGAAGTGGCCTCTCTGTATTTTTGAATCACAGTAACTGTGATCACGGAGGCAGAGTGAATTTCATCACCCTGTATACCCTGCATAGTAAAATAAACCTGTCATAAAATCCAGGGCGGTGGGGTAGGAATAATTTGAAGGCCTCGAGGAATGGTGGCACCACTGTGGAAATAGTGGCTGTAGAATGCATTGGAAATGGTGGACAAATGCAGTGAAACGGTGGGGATATGACTTTCAACGAAAACATTAATTTTAATGTTCGGGCGAAAAGATATAATGTTTTAATGTAAAACATTATAATCCGAGCCTTTGAATTGAAATACAAAAGGAATTCCGTAAAACATATGGAATGGCTATGTGACCTGTCATGGCGGTAGGGAAATTTGATACAGGGCCGTTAGATCTCGGAGGAGATCAATCTAAGTGGAGATGATCCGATGAGTGCTATGATCGCGCGGTGGATGAGAGGCGTGAGACACGAGATGCACCTGGGGCATTGATCTACAGAGACTGGGTCGTGGATCTCAAGATGGGTTTTTGCAATGAAGTGGGGAAGTGGTTTTAGATGGAAAACCGCCGTATCGCGCGATGTGGTCAGACCGAAAGGTCGGCCACTTTTTCAACACGATATGGGCCTTTGGCTGACACATGGCTCTGGAAAACCGCCCATATCGCATAGCTCTAAGCTATTAAAATTCGGACACAAAACGAACGCGATATTGCTGTGGGCTGTCAAATCCAGAGTGGGAAGATCGGACGGTGGGAGGTGGAGCACGATGAAGGGAGATGCGCGGTCGGTTAAAGTGGGGGCCGACGGATGGAGTTTTCATTGAGGGTCGTCCGATCTATGAACGAGTGGCCTATATCTGTAGAGAGAAACACATGCGGAGAAAATGGTTGTCGGGCGGGATAAATCTGGGCCGTTAGATCATGGGAAATGAACGACTGCGATCTAATCAGAGCGGAGCGACGGATGGGACCCAGGCATTTGTGCGATTGGCCTTGGACCATCGGATCTATGAGAGATCAATGATTGTGATTGGATCGGTGGGGACCAATCGAGGAACACGGGGCGGAGCGAGGAGAAATATGGACCGTTGGATCGAACAGAATGGACGGTTCAGATCCAATCGGGGTGCGACAATCGGAAAGGCCAATGATTCGGGATTGGGCGATTGCGATGGTGTGATCGAGCGATCACCGTCTGATCTTAAGATAGATCGATGGTTCTCGTGTAATCAGAGGGTGATAGGAGACAAACGACAGGCACGATGGGATTTTGCGCAGACCGTCGAATCTGCTAAGATCGACGGTGGAGATCACTCCCGAGGTTCATAGAATAAATACACTATCACATCAGAGTTTTTCGTTTCACAAAGGAAATAGGAAGGTACCGTTCCAATTCTCCGATGCGATTGGCACTTTGCGGGCTAATGCTTGGTCTTAGCGCCCGAGCTTATGGACAAGAAGTGGTTAAGGGTTGGCCAAAAGGGGCTAGGCCTGTCATAGATAAAAAGTTGGTTTTAGGCCTGTTCTTAATGCATTTTGAGGCCAGTAGAGGAAAACGGTAGGGGGGATGAATGGTTTTAAAGCCAAATAAAGGATATTATAAGGCTTAAAATGGGATTGAGGGGGGTTAAGAAGGGAAATAAAGAAGGCAAAAGGGATGAAAACAGAGGCTTAATGGTGATGAAATAAAAGGAAAAAAGGAGGCCTCTAGGCATTTTTTCACAACAGAGAGGCTTTAAAACCGGGAACAACAGTGAGGATATGTCAAAGGGAAAAGGCACACGAAGGCTTCAAGGTTGATGTGTTTTTGGAGGAGATGCATTCCTTGAAGGCTCAAAGAACAATTTATCCCCCTATTTTCTTGTCAAAAAATTCATAGGGGCCTAACAATGTCAAGCCATATTCATGTCACACAGAATATCAGAAGACATTGAAAATAGTGAAGAAGTTGTATTATTGGTTGAATTTGAAGGAGGAAGTGGTAGAGTTTGTGGCTATATGTTTGGACTGTCAGCAGGTGAAAGCATAGTATAATCATCCAAGTTGGTTACTTCAGCCGATTCCCATTCCTGAATGGAAATAGGAGGTCATTTCCATGGATTTCGTTACAGGTATTCCGATTAAATCAATGCAGCATGATTCTATCATGGTTGTGGTTGATAGAGTGAGCAAGGTAGCTCACTTCATCCCAGTGAATACTTCTTATTCAGCTAGTGAGGTAGAATAATTCTTCATCAAGGAGATCATGAGATTACATGGTGTTTTGAAGAATATTATGTCAGACAGGGATGCTAAGTTCACTTCCAAGTTTTGGAAGGACCTGTTTGCAGGTTTGGGGATAGAGTTTACCTTCAGTACAACTTATCATCTATAGACAGATGGAAAAATAGAGAGGGTCAACAAGATTCTATAGGATATGCTGAGGATATATGTCATTCATTAGTAGAGGAGGTGGGAGGAGTATCTTCCACTGGTTGAGTTGTCTTACAAAAATGGGTATCAGGAGTCATTGAGGGTGAGTCCATTCGAGGCACTCTATGGGAAAAGTTGTGACACTCCCATCAGCTAGAGTGATCTAGTGAATAGGGTACTTATTGGACCAAACATGTTGGCAGAAATGGAATAGGAAATTCAGGTTATAGAGAAAAATATAAAGGAAACATAGGACAGGTATAATAGTTATGCAAACCAACATAGGGCACATGATTTTAAAGTTGGGGACCATGCATATTTTCACATCAAGCCCAAGAAGATATCCTTGAGGATTGGATCATGTGGAAAGTTGTAACCAAGGTATTGCGGGACTTTTAAGTTCCTTGAGAGGATTGGACCAATTACCTACAAAATTTCACCACCTCCAACAGTGAAATTCCATGATGTTTTCCACATTTCATTGCTTAAGATATATGTGAAATATGTTGATAATGTGATTTATTGGTATATATTGCAGGTGGAACCAGAAAGAGAATTCCAACCAAAACCCCAGTGCATATTGCAATGGAAACAACTCATGCTACAGAATCAAGAAATTGAGCAAGTTAAATTACAATGGAAGCGCTTTGGGCCCGATGAAGCTACATGGGAGATGGATGATCAAATATGGGCTATGTATCCTTCATTATTTTCTAGTTGATGCAAAGAAGTTTTTGGTATATGTACATATGTATATATGGTTTCTATTTTAAATATGATAATGCGTTGTGTTATAAAGCTTCAATAAGTGGTATGGTTTTCATGTTGTCATGATTTTCATGACGGTTTTTATTTTGAGTAGGTTATTCATTGTGAATATTGCAGCACGCTAAGTTATAAAGATCCATAATCATTAAGTTTTTCTTTTCATTGGTTTTTCTAGTTGTAGGTGTCATTGAACACCGAGGATGATGTTCCCCTAAGGGGGGGGGAACTATAGAAGTCCTGGGTTAAAAGTTCATGTAATAAAGTTAATAAAGGACAAATAAGACCAAGGTCATGGGACATGTATTCCAAGTTGAATGTTGGGCAAAATATCCTAGTGGGCATCACTTGTTATTTATTATGGCTAAGGGGGGAATGGAAAAGGAACTGGAAAAGGCTTTGTAAAGGAAAAAATGCATTATTGGCATTTTATTTTTCAAAATAAAGGAAAATAGGAGAAAATAAAGGTGAAATGTCACAAGTTTAATGTGAGGAGGAAATTGAAGGAAAATAGAGGAAAATGAAGAGATTGGAGATATCAATAATAAAAAAAAATCATAGCATCATTTTAGGGCCGTTTGTCAGTTGAGTTTTTGGAATTTGTTTCCAGAGAGGAGAAGAGCATCAATAGGAGAAATTAAGCAAGGAAATCAAAGGAAGGACACAGAAAGAAAAGGAAGGATAAGGAAGCAAAGGAAAGCAAGGATCAATCAAGAAAAGGTTGGATCAAGTGGATTCAACATGGATACTTGCAGGTAACAGGTTGCATGTATGATTTCCTATATTGTTTTCACATGCATGGTATGTGCATGTGGATATTTGGTTTTTTTATTGTCATTGGCATGGGTTTTGTCGTGTTTCAACAATGGATTTTAGCCTTTCCTTGCCATTTCTTGAAAGCTATGGTGTGAAAGGATTCATTTTTGGTTGAGCTTTGGATTTTTGAAAGTTTTTGAATCTGGGTGAGGTGGTCTCAGGAAAATCCCAAGGGTTGGGGTTGGAGATGGTTTTCTCTGGTAATCCCTCAACAAGTGGGTGGAGATGAGAAAATTCCTTAAGGGATGGTGAAGGAATTATAAGGCATCCAAGCTCATGTTTGGTTTTGTGATCTCATAACTAGTTTAGGTGAGATCGCAGTATGGTGAGGGTGGAGGTGGTTTAACCTCTGGATTCCCTTGGTTTTTTATGGATTTTTTTATCCCTTGATATCCCACATTCATGCTTGGAATATGGCACATGGGTGATTGGCTAAAAGAAATATTTGGTTCAACCCAATATATGGTCGGGTGGTACATGGAAGTCCCTGACTTGGTTGGATTTTTCATATGGTTAATAAGAGATAAGTTTTTCTTATTATTGATGAGTAATTATACTTTTTATTATGTGGCTTTAATGGTTGTTCTATCATTTTTAATTATTTGGTTATATGTTGGTTATAAGCATGGTTTTATGACATATCCTAGTCATGAATCTCATCGTGTTTTGATTAGTAAATGAATGACTAATTAATTCATGACCTAATTGGTGTTATAAAAACTATTGTGAGAGGGCATTAGTCCTTATTTTTAAACCTCAGATAAGTTTCATATTCCTATGTTCACTGTATGCATTCATGACCTATAGGTTGCAAGTTCATCATGTGTTTGATGAAGTTTCAGTCCTGGTTGGGAAGGGCCCGTTCAAGTCTCAGTTCAAGTTTTTTTTTAGAAGCTTTGTTCTATGTTATTAATCATTTTTGGAAGTCCCATTGAGTTCTAGGCAGGGGCCTGAGTTCTAGCCCTGAAAAAGTGGCTCATAATTTAGGGTTTCATACATAGAACTGACTGGAAAATTCCATAATCATTGGGAATCAGGATTATGAGTGTGGCTGGAGGGCTAAAGACACATGGAGGCCTTAGCAAGGGAGCAACTGAGGCTCTAGATCAATGAAAAATAAAGTTAACTCAGGGGTTGGACACCTATATGGGTTGGGTAGCTCCTGGAGGTCCTGTAGCACATGAGGGAGGTCATTATAGTCTTAAGTTTCTGACTCCATTTCCTTAAGATCATATAGGAGGTTCAGTCTTATCGTAATGACCCCCAACTCATGTTTACCTCAATCAAACCAGTGAAAGTGGGTAAATGTCGAAGAAGGCATTTTACATCTTTGTTATCCATACGACTATACAATCATTTAGAAAAATACTATAAGACTCATAACCATTGAAATTTAGAATAATTTTTTCATGAATATAGGTAAAATTCTTGAAAGGTATGCACAATAAATATGGTTGAAAAACAACTAATTTTATTGATGAAAATTGAGTACAACTTGCTATTAGGCTAGTCCCTGCAAGGGCTATTTACTAAAACTTAGTTCAAAAATGTCCATGACATAAAAGTCTTGCACAAAGACAATTGGATAGCAAGGATAAATTTAAATAATATTAAAAATACTTCTAAAACCTCTTTGATATGTCAAACTCAACAAGTTCTCAGATAAAATTATAGAAGGAAGTGATGAGCATTCTCTTCTACTTGTCTCTCTTTAGAAAAAGTCTCTCGTCATTGATTTTTTTTTATCCCTTCCTTCATAGCATTCTTATCTTTTGTTGTCTCTTGAAACAACCGGAGAGACCGAATATTTTAATGATTAGCTTCACCTTTAATTAAATTTATTTGATTTCTTTTTTATTATTTGGAAAGAAGGGTTCTAAAGGAATTATTAATTAACATTTGTTTTAAAACATGTTTCGGTAGGTGGACCCTCCCTCATGTGACTTATGAACATAAAAAAACCCTTGTGACTCCCACATGTAAATGTATAACCATTGAAAAACTCAACACATAAATACATTGTATAAGCCATGACATATATACTCGTGACTCCCAAGATTGTATGTCATGAAATATATGCATGCCCAAAAATAGAGTGTTGTCATAAAATAAATTACACCGAAAATGTGTTGTAGAATGTACCAAAAACAAAATTCTATGTTAAAGGAAAGTATGTTTCAAAGTTCATTATAAAATATATGTCAAAAATATGAATGTACATGAAATTTAAATAGTAAATAAAATTAGTGCATCACATTAGCCCGAGATGCTCAGGATATCTAGTATATTTATCATCTAACTTATTTCCTTTATTGTCTTCCTTTTTCTCCAGAGCATGTATTTCTAGAAACATATACTCAACAAAAATGTCTCTCCTGTAACCCATCCTAGAAGCAGAGGTGTGGGAATGTGAAGAGGTGGCCCTTGATGAAGAAAGTGAAAGGGCTATAGGAGGAAGAAGGTTGGCCATGACTATGTGAGGATGAGCTTGGAAATATTGGTTGTGGTGTTGAGTCATAGCTTGTGAATTAGCTGAAGGCACTCAATGAGTAGAGAGCACAAGAGTCACTAAATGATGAGAAACAAGTGGCCATAATGCATGTCCAGAAGGTTTTGCAATGGAGTTTGGGTTCCATTCGTCAAAGAGAGGTGGCTTCTATGGCTCTAAGGGTTGCTACTATGAAATCCAAACAATGTTTAAGTGCAACTGAGACATTTTTTAGGATTCTTTTGGAATGGGTTGGTGAGGTGGAGATCCTCCTAGGTAAATATGCCATGTTTGAGTGAGTTGATTAAACTCCTCAAATTCAAGGTTGAAATTAATATAAAATTATATTATTTTATTAAATTTTCCCTCCACAACACATTTCCATGTCTGCCATACCCCCTTATATTATTGAGTGCACCCTCCCTGTGAAAACTCATTATGAACATTCATTGTGTCATCTATTCACATAACATGATCTCCAAACCATGAGACAATGTAACAACAAAACAAATATGATCTAAAGAGATATTTATGTAATTATCAGGCTGCATGATCAAACCCATAAAGGGAAATAATTCACTATAGAACAGAGTATGTGTTCATACATGCAAAAAGAATAAAAGTTTTCATGGATAGATCCTTTTAAAACCCAAGAACTTTTACATAACTGGATGATGTATAAAGGTGCACATGAAAACAAAGTTGTAAATGAATGTGTTTGTATTTTTCAAGGGTATATGATATTTCAAACATTATAAATATTAATGATGACATATATTTATTTTAAGGTTTTTTATAAATAATATTTACTAAAGAAAGCCATTTAAAGCATGGACGTAAACCAAACTCTTGAATACTAAGAAATGTGGAACTAGTAATATGTCATTATAAAGTAGCATGTAATGGAGATAGCAACATGTGGGTAGTATTAAAGAAATTAATATATAGTACATTGTTTCCATGAGGGAATTATATACTAATGCAAGGGTTATGAAGAGTGAGAGTATAGCAATGGGATGGATTTGTAACTTTCCCCTTACAATCAGAAGAAAATTGGTGACCAAAAATTATGTGGTTGTCCTATAACTACACAAATATTTCATCACTATTGGCTCAAAAATTTACCTAATGATTTGACCATATTAATAATATAAGGAAAATATCATGGGGGTCAACAAGTGGAATTTAATGTGGAGGTATAAAGAGGGTACCTATTGAGGGAGTGTGAGCAGAATTTTATTTTGAGGAGGTGAGCAAGAGGGAGATACATGAGCTGAAACGAGAGGTGCGCAACATCAAGAATGAACTTGTTGTCTTAAAATCTCAGAATGCACGTGATCCCTTTAAACGGTAATTTGTCAAACAGCAGGCAGTGCATTAACAAATTTTTGCCGGCTACAAAGCTGCATCAGAAGGCAAATTGCTGAAGACTTCGGTGAAGTTAGGACATGCAAGTCCTTACAGTGCAGTATCAGCAGCACCACATTCTGGTAAATATTTCTGTTGCTGGTCATGTCTATGAGGTTATTGCTTTGATTGATTCTGGTTCTGATCTTAACCTCATATCTAAGCATATAATCCCTTCAAGATATTGGACTACAGCAGAAAAAGAAGTTCAGGGATTAGGAATGAAGCAATTGAAATTTGAAGTTTCTACAGCCACTGTCTGCTTTGATTCCAAGTGTGTGAAATTATCCTTAGCAGTCTCAGATATTCCTGTTGATTGTATTTTGGGTAATGTGTTTTTAGCAGCAGTAGAACCACATGGGTCATTTAGATTTCCTAATGGATCTGCAGGAATCTTTATTACTGTTTCTGGTAAAAGATTTGAATTGCCATACGTTTCCAGAAATAGAATCTCACCCATGGTGTAGGTGATAAAAGAAAAAGAAAAGAAACTTCAGAAAGTTGAGAAAAGCCTGGTCGAGCTCAAAGATCACAAGGAGACCTCGAGTTGAAGATCGTTGGAGCTCTCAGATGTTTTCAAGAGAAGGTGCTGAAATTAGGAAAGATTTGAAGAGACATCTTGCTCACAGCGGCCGGTCACTACGCTGAGAAACGGCCTGCTTGATGAATTTCCCTACAAGGAGGGATTATCTTGAAGCCTTGTAGGTCGAGAAACATCACCTATGCTCCCAGGAAGAGTGACATTGTGAAGAAATTCATGAACAACTACTACCAAAACCTAAATGGAAGATCTGATAGCCCATGGGCCCACTGTAGTTCTATGTAAATAAAAAGAGTGACATTGGGAGGAGTTCAAAGTTAGTGATTAATTATAAACCTGAATAATGTATTAGCGAACACAGCTTTATCGATCCTAATAAAATTATTGAAATTGGTAAAAGTGTTTTCCAAGTTTGACTTAAAATCTGGCTTCTGGCAGGTTGCCATTGCAGAAGGTGACAGATGGAAGACTGCATTCAGTGTCCCTCATGGACATTATGAATGGAATGTGATGCCCTTTGGATTGAAGCATGCACCATCCAAATTCAAGGAAATAGTAGTTATTTTTAAACATATACGATAGTTGCTTGCCCATAGATGACTGCTAATCACTTTCCAAAGAATTTGATGACTTATAGATACTTAAAATCTTTGCAGAAGTTGATAAGCCCATAGTCACCTAAGTAAGAAACCTAAATTGTTTAAAATACCAAAAAATTAAGTTCTTAGGACATGAAATAGAAAATGGCCAGATTGCTCTGCAAAAACATGCACTGGAGTTTGCAGATAAGTTCCCAGATGTCATCATAGATAAAACCCAGTTGCAGAGGTTTTTGGGTTGCCTCAACTATGTGAGCAATTTCTACCCCGATTGTGCCATTGACAGATCTCTACTAAATGAGAGATTAAGAAAGAACCCAAAGCCTTGCAACGTCAAGCACACCAATGATGGAGGTATCAAATCAGATAAAATGCTTGTATATATGGTAGCAGTAGTCGTTACTTCAGGTGTTGACAGATACCAATGATATTGGTTTGAGGGAGGTGTAAAACAAAAAACCTACAAAAGACAATTCAAAATAAAAGAACGAGGTTATTTCAATGGATAAGGTTTGGAGCAAAGCGAGATGAATTATCCTTATAGAAAAAGTAAAAGGCGACTTGGAATTGCATGAAAAAGTTTTAAATTATTTGGCTAATAAGTATTTCCTGCTTAGAACAGATGCTAAGGCTCTGGAAAAGGTTTTGACAAAGGAGATCAAGAACCCAGAAGATGCAAAATTTGCACGATGGCAAGCTCTTTTTGCATATTTCAGCTTTAAAGTTGAACATATTAGAGGTTTTGACAATTGTATTCCAGATTTCTTAAGGAGAGAATACATCCAGCATCAAGAACAAGAGGATGGCCCAGAAGAACAGATTCAGCTACATTGCATGGTCATTCTAACTGAATGGAACCAGGCCTATAAAAGAGAAGAGCTCAGATATATTGCAGATGATGAGCCATGGCCTGTGTATACGGAGAAGTGGAGGCCGACTTGGATCCTCCGTAATACCCAAGTGCTCGATGGAAATTTGCAGAATCACACTAATTTGCAGCACTTAGTCCCAGGAAGGAAAGTGTACCCGAAGGGAAATCGGTGGATACATGAAATGATGTATTCACATAGCATGGCAGCTTCACATGAAGTGAGAGGGTCACTTTCGAGAAGATTTTTGGGATGTATGTCATTAATGCCGGGAGCTGACAGTCAAAGAGTAATACAAATCTTTTGTAATCACATGAGGGATGTTACATCGGCCAGGTATATTTCATTCATGGCAAGTTCACTTCATGGCCGCATGATGATCCAAAGCTTTTATTTCCTGACACTGTTTACAATTTTGCAGGTTATGAGAGATTGTGGTGGGATTTACTTAATAAAGACGGACCAGAAGAAACTCACTACACTAAGCTGAAATTTGCCCCTACATGGATCAATGAAAAAGAGTCACAAATTCCATGGTTAACTAACTGGTGGTATCATTACGGACTTAACCCTTATAGTATGGATCCTAACTTTTATGAATCATACCACAGATTATTTTGTGATGATTGTCTTGCAGGGCCAGCTGGTGAATGTTTTCACTATCCCTGTAAAACAGTTGGCGAAATTGCAAGTCTGGAACATAGATTGTTAGGAAATCCTATTCTAAAGATGCACATGCAGATGCACTACCAGTGGTTAGTCATGACAAAAATCAAACATCAGATAATACTCAACAAGCCCATGATTGTCAGAAGAATATATACTAAGGCTTGGGATGATGAGTTTTATCATCTCAGATATCCGGGGATAAAAATCCTTGATGATCCTGCAGCAGAATCCAGTACAAGTGGTCCTCGGGTGCCCCACTCATAAAAGGTTTACCCTGTGTAAATAATGATCCCTAGTCACGGGTGTATAGTGACGAAGCTTTTCTCTTGGACTTTTCCTTCGTCTGAAAAGTATCCAATGTGTAATCAATAAAGTTTGATTCCTCGTGGGCCTTTGTAAGGTATCCACAGTGTATCCACTAGCACTAGCACTTTAGTTTGTCGGCATGACAGATCTTCGTGCGGATGTCACCTCTTGGTGTTACCCGAAAACGATGATCTTCTGCCAAGTGTCAATAATCGAATGGTGCATAATAATGTTTGTCCCCCTCTCATTCCTATATAAGGAGAGGTTAGGCTCATTTGTAGGCACCGGTTGTTTGAGTCTTGTGTGTTTTTTTTAGAGTCCGAGTATTCTCTCCCTGCTCTGCGTCTGCGCCATCTTGGTGATCTGCTCGCATCACGGAGTTCTTACTCACAGTCCATAGGTTGAACTGAGAAGCCTGCGGGTGTATGTGCTCGGCATACATCAGAACCTAAAGTGGCCAGTTCATTAGTGAGTCTGTATATTTTATGTCTGTGTGTTATAAGTCATAAGCTCTGAGACAAAGTCTGTTAATCGGCCAGGAAGCCTCTGGTAAAGATCGCTCATTCGTGAGTATCATAAGTCCAGTGAAAGTCGAGACAGTCAATCTCTGATACAGAGACATTGTAATCTGATTGTGAAGCATTCTGATAATAAAGAGAGAAGAATTTTCATATGAGTTTTTCCACATTAAGTGTTATTACTCTGTGTGCTTTAAAATTGCTGTTAAGATACTTGCATAGCTCGAAAGTTCGCCAGATTCGCTGGAGTTTGCGAAGAACTACGGATCGCTAAGGCCGTTTGAAGGCGAGGAAGCCGTGTGGTAGGCCGCAAGAGCGTGAGGGTTCAGTAGGTTCGTCCGGGTTTACACTTGGGTTCACATAGAGCTGTGTTCAGAGACACTTAACAAGGCCAAGTCGGTTGGTTTACGACCGCAAGCAAGCTTTTGAGAAGCCTCTGCTAGAAATTGGTATCAGAGCTAATAAGTCGACGCTGTCGCCTGGTTCAGGATCTTGAGTAACACTTAAAAGTATTTCTTTCTCTCTTTCATCCGAAGAATGGATTCTTCAATGTCTAAATCTGTATCTTTCAGAGAGCTCGAAGAACAAGGTCGAGCAGAGCAAAACCCGCTCAGAGATTTATTTGCGTCTAGTAGTAGTCGTGTGATCAATGAGTCTGATCACCTGTATGAAGAGGTTGAGCCCCAAGCAAGATGGGTACTCCCAAACATTAAACCCTCTGAAGTATATAATGATTTAGGAGTCTGGCACTTAAAAGCTGCCACTAGAATAACTATCAAAGAGTCTGTGTCAAGTATCGAGGAAAATAGTGATCGTGTCCAGTTGATCCCTATTTTGAATCCCAAAGAACTTCAAGCCGAAGCCAAGAAATTGGGAACTCAGTTTTTACATTTAGGCTGTATAAGAGTTGGAATTCATGCGTTGGTGCATCCTGGAGTCGATGCCTATGTGTTGGCCACAGTCCGTGACTTAACACATAACAAATACACTGATTCATTAATTGGAGGGATAGTGGCTCCACTATCTAATGGGCCAGTCTGGTTTGACTGTTACCCAAATTTCTCAGTGTCTGTCTTTGATGAAACATTGGCCGATATTCTACAGCTTCAAATCCAAACCATGGGATTTGATATGAGAAGAAGAAGAAGGAATATCGCGATACAGTTCCGTGGCTGTTTTAGCCACACATCCACAATGTTTCCCGCTGTACTCCATGCACCCAGCAGAGAGTCCAAAACCAGTGTGGTTGTCCTCACAGATCCTAAAAATCACAAGATAGAACATCAAGCTATCAAATGGGAGGATCTGCAGTTTCCCCAGCACTGGACAGTTCCAAATCCCAGACCTCTGTTTGTCCAAAAAATAACCACAGCCAACATCACTGAAGATCAGTCTTCTGCTACTTTGTCTTTCCCCAGAAGATCTACCATAGATCGCAGAAGATTAGAAGCTGAATGTAAAAAGTCGCCTCGTTACATTTCACCCGATTGTACAGATACGGGTTGATAGTAAGAACCAATGCCTTAATTCGTGCAATAAATAAATAATGCATGGAGTGATTAGTTTGAGGTAGTATCTCTTTGAATGCATATAGTAAATCTCACGATTTACTTGACATGATAAATTCACAATGCATAAATTTATTTCTAACTCAAACATTATGGTGTTACTACATATAAATATTGAATATAATAAAATTCCCATAATTTCTTTAAGGTTATAAGCCCTCGATGTGACTGAATTTTTTAGATCACCATCTCTAGAGTGGGACAAAAATCATGGGAAGTGAATGAAAGTTTTCAATGGGTAAGCACTAGACGACATGGCTTGAGATCAAATGTGAAAATAGATGGCCCAAGGAGCGTCGTCTTGCATGGAATTCATAACCTAAAGTAGAGAGAAAATCATCATGATGTATATATTCTTTGGTTCATGTTTTGTAAAAATGATAAAGGGTAGGATATGGCCATTATAGAGTCATGAAATAGACTATATATGGTAAAAATAATGAAACGTACAAAATATAACAAAAATTTTATCAAAGGTTTAGCTATAATGCAGGTAAAATTATTTTCCAAACCCTTTTTGAGACAAATAGAAAATGGGTCATGGACTAAACACCATTTTGCATGAGATTGATCGCCTTAATCTATTCAAAATTATGGGTTTACACAATGAAAAATCAACATGGTAAACATATTCTCTATAAATAGAAATTATGGCTCACAATAGAGGGACAAAGTATGACGAAGTGTAACATGCATTAGGAGGAGGAGACAATGGTTTTGAGTTGAAACCATTACTAAGTTATGGATAAAATGGAACATGGTCGAACACAAGCATACATAATGGAATATAGCCAAGAATTACGAGATATTTTTCCATTATATGAGCTAATATGCCTTTACACAATTTTTTTTCAAACTTCCAGCACCCTTGAATTTATGATCTGATTAAAAAATGCATAGAGCTTTGTCTACAATCCTATCAATGAATGAGGATATGCACACTTTGTAGGGAAATGATCACCTGGTAGGGTTCGTAGTGCCAACCATAGCCCAGGCTCTGTGTACTCTTAATAAGTAATCAAAACTTTGGAATGCATGTTGCTTTTAAAGGAAAAATAAGGAATATGTCATTAAAATTCAATGGGTTCTTGGAGATAAAACAAACTACCACAATTCCCTTGTATGCAAGATACAAAGAACAATAGAAAGGGGAAAATTTAAAGGAATAAAGACATGGAAGAGGGTTTAGCCCTAAAGAATTTCCACAAATAGATTTAGAAACATAGCATGCATGCTACATTTGTAATTTTTTTCATAAAACCATAGGGAATTGTTTTGACCTTTATTTCCAACACTTAAAAAGTGGTCAAAAATTTACAAATGTATATATTTTTTGCGCCAAGCCTAAGATTTGATCTCAGCAAAAGTTATACCCGTGCTTGGAGCTTTCTAGAACAAAAATTTCAGTATCAAGCTAAAACAAACTTCCCACTCCATTCACATGAGTGATAGCCCCAAATCTCAACCAAAAGTTCAGAGAAAGTCATGTCTCCATTAAACTATCAGTTAACTGAATTCAAACATTGTACTACTTGATTAATACTTATCCAATAATTTATGTCCAAAATTAAGTGTTATCGCACCACATATCATATGATATTACCAAATATCAATCCAATTGAGTATAACTCATTCATACCACATTCATTGGGATCACAACCAAATCAACAACTTATACACAAGGTTGATGCGAAAATAAACAAACATGTTGTGTTTACCACCCTTGAAATGTAAAATGTCACATGCTTTGTATCGTTTACAAGGTTCAACCATATAATAGAGGACTAATTTAATGTGTATCAATTTCCCTTATTGCTCATTATTACATGCATTTAGGGTTAAAAATTCATGTATATTAAGCTCATAATGCACTCTATATAATAATCTTGGAATTTGATCATAAAAACAATTTTTTGTGGGTTAAGACCCAACTCTTTTGACTCATAAACCCTTTGGTTTTTATCAAATGACAAATACCTTTTTGAACAAAAACATAAACTATACCTTTTGTAGCTATTATAAGAGGTAGATTCATTGCACACTCTAGAACAAAACTTTCTCGTATATATTTTGTGAAATCACAATAGTCACATGTTGAAAACTAAAATGAGTGAAAAACCACCAAACTAAATCTCCAATACCTTCAATGTTTACAATAGTGACACATGACCCATTCATGCAATGCGATGCATATTTACAAATAAATGTAAAGTAGGATGATATTTTTTCAAAGAATAATCATAACATATATACGTAGCAGGCATTAATTAAATCCATATTTGCACATGAAGATAGGAATGCACAACACAAAACATTCACCTCATTATTACGCTAAGAGAGAGGGGACCACACCAACCATTTTAGTTTAGTTTTATTATTTTGAATTTTAACTCCTTGTTTTTTTAGGGGGAAGAAGAGCCACTGTGGTGCTTACTGCGTGAGGTAGTTGATAAACCACCTAGACAATGTACTCCCTCTTTGGTCTAGTTGAATTGTCATTGGTTTTAAATTCCCTTGAGAATTAACTCAAACTATGAATCTGACTCAGGTGTGGTCAAATCCAAGAAAGATTGCAGTGTAGCTAGTCTGTGGTTGGGTGGAGAGTTGAAGTCCCTCCTTCACATTCCAACTATTCAAGTTAAATTGATAAGTGTATTTACTCATATATATGTTTGCGCCATGAATGATAAACAATGTCTAGTATGTGATATGACAATGTATGTATATACCAGCACTACTAATGGAGGAATACAATATTCTTGTTTGCTTATGATGAATGATTCATTTATATATTTTCATGATTAAGAGAGATCTATAGGTATCTATTTTTTTTTGTGACAAACCAAACCCAGGTTCCCTCATGAAAATACAATGTAAATATTTTTACAAGGAAAATTATGAATGGGTTGAGTCAAGGGACACAAATTCCAAAGCTTAGGAGGTTGCTTTCTTGGGACAATCAAAGTTTACTTATGCGGGAAATATGAAATTATTTTGACAGCCATTAAAGGATGGTTGGTGTGTTTTCATGGATTGGTTTTCATGAATTAAAGTGGGTTGAAAAGAGAAGTACATAGGCCCATGTTGCTTGAGAACCAAAAAAATTAAAAAAGGACAAGAAATTTATGAAGAATGGACATTGCAAGGCAGTAAGGACGAGGAATAATCCATATGCAATTGGGTAAAAAATAGACAAAAATGAGAGGTTCGATCGGGGAGAGGAGGATGATCATTCCCTCATTCACTCATTTATGCAAAGAATCCATTGGAGAAGTATCCAATAGAGAGTAGTAAAGGAGAGTAGGAAGAGAAGAGAAAGGATTTTATGAAGAGAAGAGAAGACAATGACAACAATTCAGTTGGTGTGATTGGTAAGAAGACTATCTCTCCTTAGTGAGGAACAATGCCTTTTAACTCCCTATAAAGCTAGAGGGTGGAGATGATGTTCTTTGGATTCCCTTGATAGTGTGGGTGGAGGATTGTGTCCTTGGATTACTATAGGTAGGAGATTTGAAGTTGTTCTTACTGATATTTTATAGTGGGTTATGAATCCCCATAGTGGGTGGAACCACTGTGTTTAGGGTGGATACTTGCTTATCTGGATTCCCTTGACACTCTTGAGGTGAAGGAAATTGACCTCTAGATTCCCTATGTGTACTTGGCTGGAGAAGAAGCCTCTTGATTCCATGTATGTTTTGGGTAGAGGAAGTAAGCCTTTGTATTCCATGTATGCACTGATTGGTTGCGATTGGGTAGCTAGAGGGTAAAATAATTTTTCCTATGCATTCCTTGTGTTTTACTGGATTGTTGAGTGACTGGTGGGTTGAGGAAGGAGGTCCTCTAGATTCCCTACTTTAGCTTAAAGTTGGTGTTTCAATCCTTTGAGCAAGCCCCTCAGTATTTGGAATCTGGCTCGCGGGTGACAATTGCAAGTGAGTTTGGCTACAACTATCTATTGTTAGGTGGACAGTCCTTTTCCTAGACTCAGTTACCATAAAAATTATAAGATAAGTTCACTTTCTATATGTTCCTAACTGATAATGCATGTATCTGTTTTCATTCTTGGATTGAAATGGTTCTTATGTCTGTAATGAGCATGTGTTTACGTTTCTGTATGGAAATGGTGCCTATGGTTATAAAGGACATGCATTGATTTTTTATATTGAAATGGTGTTGATAAATGTATTGAACATGTGTCATATTTCTAGATTGGAATGATGTTCTCTATGAAATGAATCTTATGTTGTGAATAACATATATTAGGTAACATAATGTGAAAGGTATGAAATAATTGAAATGAATCATGAGGATTTGGACTACAATATGGCAACAATTGACACAAAGATCCCTTTCTGTTAATGTAGAGTGATTACATTGGTGATCGCTTGGTTGGCAGGATCTAGTTCATGTGGTTTTGTGCTAGTTACATATTGGTTAAAATCTAGTGAACTAGTTCACGTGGTTTTGTGCTAACACTGAGGAATTTCTCTCTTTTAAGTATAACAACCTTTATCTTTTCATGAAGGATATTCGAGCCTTGCATTTCTAGAAATATGATCCCTCTCCCTATGGACATTGATGTTCAGGGTTTCG
>JAXQQM020071289.1:0-80087 GCA_034641835.2 Pinus albicaulis | reverse complement strand
TAAAGTACCCAAAACCCCGCAACAGAGAAAAACGCTAATCATAATCATGTGAGGAGTGTGATATGTCCAAAATATAAAAAGACCATCAGACCATATCAATAAACCAGCAACATAGACTAGCATCGCTAGTTTTGAAGGCAGAGTGATAAACATTAATCATTTTTTTTTTCACAAGAGAAAAAACGTTGTTTTAAATATATTATATGAAGTAAAACAGTCCATGAAATCATTACATTTTCACATCTGAAGATTGGAACCCAAATATCCATCCAGAAAAGTGGAAGTCCCACCCCAGACAGTGATAGAAAAATACTCCATGTCACATACAGGGACTTGATATAAAACCCAGTAACGGTCCACATGGAGATTATCGACAATCCGAGAAAGCATCCAAATATGCCCGAGGCATCTATAAGAAAGTGAAATAGCAGTATGTAGAATAGTAAAGCAACAGATAGAGTACCGACGTCCATTGTTCCAAATACAAATTAAAGTACCCAAAATCCCGCAACTGAGAAAAACGCTAATCATGTGAGGAGTGTGATATGTCCAAAATATAAAAAGACCATCAGACCATATCAATAAACCAGCAACATAGACCAGCATCGCTAGTTTTGAAGGAAGAGTGATAAACATTAATCATTTTTTTTTCACAAGAGAAAAAACGTTGTTTTGAATATATTATATGAAGTAAAACAGTCCATGAAGTCTTTACATTTTCACATCTGAAGATTGGAACCCAAATATCCATCCAGAAAAGTGGAAGTCCCACCCCAGACAGTGATAGAAAAATACCCCATGTCACATACAGGGACTTGATATAAAACCCAGTAATGGCCCACATGGAGATTATCGACAATCTGAGAAAGCATCCAAATATGCCCAAGGCATCTATAAGAAAGTGAAATAGCAGTATGTAGAATAGTAAAGCAACAGATAGAGAACGTACCGACGTCCATTGTTCCAAATACAAATTAAAGTACCCAAAATCCTTGAACAGAGAAAAACGCTAATCACGTGAGGAGTGTGATATGTCCAAAATATAAAAAGACCATCAGACCATATCAATAAACCAGCAACATAGACCAGCATCGCTAGTTTTGAAGGTAGAATGATAAACATTAATCATTTTTTTTTCAGAAGAGAAAAAATGCTATTTTGAATATATTATATGAAGTAAAACAGTCCATGAAGTCATTACATTTTCACATCTGAAGATTGGAACCCAAATATCCATCCAGAAAAGTGGAATTCCCACCCCAGAAAATGATAGAAAAATACCCCATGTCACATACAGGGACATGATATAAAATCCAGTAACAGTCCACATGGATATTATCGACAATCTGAGAAAGCATTCAAATATGCCCGAGGCATCTATAAGAAAGTGAAATAGTAGTATGTAGAACAGTAAAGCAACAGATAGAGTACCGACGTCCATTGTTCCAAATACAAATTAAAGTACCCAAAATCCTTGAACAGATCAAGAAAAACGCTAATCATGTGAGAATTGAAAGTAAATTTAATCTATTAACATTGCGAATAAAATTCCACCGAAGTCAAAAACATTGCCTGGCCATACTCATGGAAAATTTGTCATCAAAAAATCAAAAAATTAAGAAGACTGCCCTCATACGGGGAAACCAGTCTTGAACGTTTAATTTACAGAATTCAAAAATATTACTTAAAGGTCCAACACAGTAAAATAAACTAAAAGCAGCCCAATTAACTGGGCCTGCTAAGCAAGAAAAAAAAATTAACCAAACTACTCCTCCGTTGGTTCCTCCACGATTCGGCACCATCCTTCGGAAGGTCCAGGATCGCTAGGTGCTACCTCCACATGCATGCCACGGCTCCCCTCCTGAAGGCCCGAATGTTGGCCGGCTTTTTCCGAGCTCAGACCCGCCGGACGGGTGCATTCTTCCTCCGTTTGGGCCTCCTCGCGGAAGACCACAGTGACTACAGCTGTGATTCGCGGGTGGTTGAGAGTGCAATCAAAGGAAAATTGTGCAGTGCGCGTCGTGGGAGAAGGTGAACTAGCGGTGGGGAAGCCAGGAGCAGTGGAATCCATTTGGTGGCCAGATGCTACAAGCCGACCCCGCCCACTCCTAGTATTTGGATATTGACCTAAGTAATAATCACTGGACTGGCCGGAAGTCATCTCTGTTGAGGTGCTGGAGGGAGCGCGCCGGGATTGACCTCTAGTGCTCCCCCTGCGGCAACGCATCCTATGACGCACACGAGGCATGGGTGCAATCTCAGGCGCAGTGGGCACAAGAGATGAAGAAGCAGAATTCCAATTAACAGAGGAAGACAGACAGAGACAGAACCGAGAGAAATGGAAATATGCAGCAAAGTCTAGGCAGAAGTTCCGCTGGCCACTTCTCCTTATCGTCACAGTTACCAGGCAGTGTAATCCAGCAACCGGCTTGTCTGAAAAACCATGGCTAAACGCCATTTTGTATGTCGACCCGTCTGCAATGCAATCAAAGGACGCCCGTCATAATGAATCTTTGATCATTAATAATGAGAGCCGAAGGCCGGATCAAACTGGAGCGTGCGGAATCGCTCAGAGGAGTGGAGGTCCGATCTTGAACAGTGTTAAAAATTAATTAATGTAGATTTGATGTGAAAACTTAATTGAACAGCGTTAAATGTTAATGCGAATGATATGAAATCGCCATATCCATGTCCCATCACCTTAAACGCCATCGAATGCAACCGCAGCCAGGAGCAGGGCAAGTTTTTATTGAGGACACGTGACAAAAATTGATTGGAGCGGATCTTTGTTTGGGCCGCTCGCGCAGTGGAAATCCGGACCCGTAAAATATTAGGGCGAATTTGATAAGAAATTCGCGTCACAAAATTGGCCGACGTCAACAGGCTATTTTGGAACGCGAATTTGGTTTGAATTATGGTTTATCGCCGTTTGAAGTCCGGCGGGCTCGACTTAAGAACAATTTTCTTATAAAATTTGTGTTGGTTTTCTTTGATAATACACATATTAAAATCCCGCTTAATAAAGAGACAAAATTGTTGTGCTTTCGGAACCTGACCCGAGGATTGGACATGCGTTAACAAACAAAAGGATAGCGGAACCAGACATGCACCCGTGGTCAAGCCCTCTACCAAAACCACGAGCGGAATCACAAAAGCGGGTTGCCCATATCACACCGCTTTTGCGGAGTAGGCGGTATTTCCTATTCGCGAGCGATTCCATAGGGAATGCGACACATGGCGAAGTGACCCCCGGAAAACCACCGTTTAACCCGCGCCATCGCACGTTAAAGCCCGACATTGGAAGCCGAGCGAAATTGCCAAGAGTCGTTGATTTGGAGAAGGGCCATCGGACGGTGGTCGCACGTTGAACTTGCCCGGAGGTTAACTAAGGTGTGTGGAGGATAGCCAGGTACGATACGAGTGTTTGATTGGTTATTGATATATATAGGTGGGGCTGGAGTATAATGAAATTGTTTAATTAAACGATTGGCGTATAATTAGCATAAGTCTGGAGTGTGATTGTTGTAAGGCTGGGTGGTGAAATATAGAGCCGAAAGTTCATTACAAGTTATTTATTTAAAAAGAAACGTGGAGTATAAATACAAAGTGTTGAAAGTTAAACATTGGTTATAAGGCTTGGAGATAATATAAAGTCGGGAATATAAATTAAAGTCCAACCATTGTAGATGGTATTTATTTATCAAATTCTACGAATTTGATAAATAAACCCGAAGAAAGAAGAAGTCAATGAGGACCCAGGCTGGAGGAAAAGAACGGGGTAAACCAGGGGAAAATGCTGAAATAGCGATTGTAGACACACCAGCTCTCCTTAGGGGTCCAATTTCAGTTTTGTTGCATCACACGATGATCTCTCTTCTCTGGCATTTACTTTTATTGAAGATCACTATTCTAGGAATAAGGAGTTATTTTCTCCAAAAATAACCCTAGCCAAACATTGACAATGCATCAAGGATATCTTTCTATGCTTCATGAGCACATTTGTTCTACTTCTAAATCATGTCTTGGAAGTGGTTGTTTTGCTGGAAATTATTCACCAGTTGGTTTCATACCAAAGTCTTTTTCACATTTTCAACATCCAATACATGAAAAAGATAATGGTTTAAAACAACATAAATATTTGAAATTTTGCAAGAATTGTCTGGCACACTTTGAATATGAATTTTGAAGTCAAGTGCATGATGCCGTATAGGATCAAGTGTCATTTTGAATACCAAATGTTTCACAAGAAACTTCTCAACATGCTACCCTGCAGTAAGGATTAAATGACAATATTGCATCAACTATTTCCATAATAAAAGTGCAACTCGGCCATAAGACTAAAAAACTACAAATGTTGTAGATCTAACAAGACCACACAATCAAATGTATTCCACAAGGCCAATAATGTATGAAAAATGAAAAGGAGTTTGCAACCAAAAATACCTTAGGCAACTAATTCAATTAGATACACCAAACCATCAACAAAAAGGAAAACCAGCCTACTCAAAAGGCAAGCGTTTACCTCCTTTGACAAAATTTTGAGTTCCTTTATTGTCTTGTCAATGCCCCTAGTAATTTGAATGGGGTTTGCACCTGCTGCAACAACCTAAACAAGAAGGTTTCATTTCAAATTATTTTCCACAAATTTAAGATACAACCATTGTCAGTTTTGTATTTCCTAACAAGCTCATAAATTTTGACAAAAGAACCAAAATTTTTTAATACCTGACAGCAATTTTTTCACTCAAAAACTATCTTAGACTCAATAAACCCAACCCAAAACTAAAAAACCAAACACCATAAGACCCTACAAAAATGAATAGATGATCTTAATCCAGTACCATCGACAAAAAGATACCTTTACACCCTCACTTATTAAACCCTGTGCTGTTGAATTTTAACTTCAACTGCTGCAGCAGAAGGACGGATGCAGCAGCAACATTTTTTTTTGGAGGTTGCTTGCATGCCATCCAGAAATTTAATTCAGCATTTAAAATTCCTGCAAGTTTTTTTTGTAGACGGCCACAACCATATTTCTGTACATGATTGTATTTAAACACAACAGCAAGCATTAATGCAATTCACCAACCATAAATTAAACAAACAAAAATTTACCTGACATTTTTGTAAATTCAAAAGGAGGACACGTGGAGCATTAATATTGGATCGCATGAAATTGAAGGGAATCTGAAAACCTGAAAACCGGACCCGAATTTTTATAGGGCACATTGGATTGAGAATTCGAGTTAAAATTAGGCAGATGTCAGCATCCCATTTTGGAACGCGAATTTGGTTTGAAAATCAATCTATTTAGACTTTTTAAGTCCGACGGAAAGGGTTCTTTAATGTTTTGATAGTTTAATATATACATATGTTATATATATATCATATGCGAAATGAAAGGTGGGCCATAGAATTTAGTTTTAATTTTATTTTTTTTAAAAGAGGGTTTATTATAATATGTTATATATGTTCCGGCATATAAAAATAAAAAGGTCGAAAAAGCTTGGTAGTTTTTTTTATAGACAGTACGTAAATTTTTTATTACATAGCAGTGTGTAAAAAGTGAAAAATTGTGTGTAACTTTTTAAGTGTGTATGCACAGCAGTGCGAAAGGGAAAAACACAGCAGAGTGTCTTAGAGACAGAGTATGTTTGTTTTGAACAGACAATGAGTTGGTTTTATGCACTGTGTTTTGTAGCAGTCATAATTTTGTAATCCCTCTCAGTGAGGAAGTAGTGTAATAGTTTTTTTTTGAGTTATTGAAGGGAATAGAAGTTTTTTTTCAAAGTATTGAAACTCTGTCTCCTGTCAAAGAAATTTTTATTTTCTCTGTGTTAGAGGAAGGGAGATTTATGGGTGGTTCTTATGAATCAACCAACCATTCATAACATGCTCATCAATCCAAACCATAAGTATTATGTGACAATATTCAAGCAGGCACTGAATCGGATTTCTGAAGCTATGTTAGAGAAACCTTAAACTCTCACTGAAAATAGGTGAAATGTGGCACCACTCAGAGATTGACATGTGCCAATTGGTACAAGTGGTAGAAAATTGGCATGCTCAAACAACGAGGTGATGTAGGAATGACATGAGGGAGAAAATATCAGAAAAGCCCCAAATCTGGAGAACTAAAGCTCATCACCAACCCGAGATTGACAACTTTACATGATGTAACCTATGAAATCGTAAATGGAGAAATCATAGTAACAATAAAGTAACCTATGTAACAATAAAGTCGGATTCATCCTGAGAGTGGTAATGGGAGAAATCATAGTGAACAACAGGAAACATGCATAGTTGCTTACAATCAAATAGATGAAAAAACACATACAAAAAACCTAGATAATAATCATGAATAAGCTTAATATTGAATTATGAACTGTAAAGGAACTTACAAAATGTGACATTACGAACTTGGTCAAGCGCACAAGAAAAAATATCCTGGACATGACCCTGGTTGACAAGTTGTATTGCTCATGATGCAAGAGGATTTGTACCTGCACTGCCAAGTCAATAAAAATCCATCATTATCTATACAATAAATACAAGTAATTGATGTAGTATTTTTTACTCTAAGATGCATTCTTATGATAATGTTAGAACATATGTTGAAAATGTCAAAACATACCCGAATAAGCTCCTCTTCGTTTCAAGAACAATTTATTGGAGTCGCATGAACTTAGAACAAGCCTCCCACGATCTGAAAGAGTAGCAACTAAGTCAACAGTGACTTTTTTGTTGCTACACTGGATCGAGGGAGGTTTGCTCCAAGATTAAATCGCTCCAATAAATTATTCTCTACTAAACAAGGCCAACCACGTGAAGGTGGAAGCTCTTATGGCCCCTCCCCCCCCCCTCACATCACTCTCAATTCCCCAATACCCAATCTATATTTCATTTTTTACTTTCATGAGAATAAAAAAAAATATTCAATAACTAATAAAAAAACAATTCAACAAAAAGTACGCAAGGAAACATTGCAATTAATGCTTGACATAAAAATAGTATGATAAATGAGTTTTTTATATAACGCAAAAAATGCTCCAAGTATGGTAACGTTTGTCTTATAATAATACAATATTTTACATTATCAAATTTTCTTTTTCTTCTTCCTATTTCTAAAGCTCCTAATTACATCATCAATATCATCGTGCTCTGCTCCTGTTTCGTGCCTTTCAACCCACACTGCTGACCTAGTTGCGTAGTCATGATGTCTGGTCTCATCCAGTGACGGGGCATCGCCTACAAAAACAGATAATATTAAATTTTAATTGTCAGTTTTTAAATATCATTGAACTAGTTCGGTAATATTAATAAAAAAAATTGCAATGAGATTATTTACCCGGTGCACCAGTTGTCGCCGCTGACCTAGTTGCATTGTCACGATGTCTGGTCTCATCCAGTGACGGGGCATCGCCTCCAAAAACAGATAATAATTAAATTTTAATTATCGGTTTTTAAATATCATTGAACTAGTTCGGTAATATTAATAAAAAAAATTGCAATGAGATTATTTACCTGGTGCACCAGTTGTCGCCGTTGGGACTGTTGCCCTGTCTTCCTCTCTGGTGGTAAGATCCTCAAGGGAAACATTCTCTGTCATTTAAACAAAAAACGTTATAATGACAACCATCAAGGTATAATTAGAAAAAATTATAAGTGGAAATTAATTACCGTCACGGCCCTCACTGATAGCAGCATTGTCGGCCTGGTCCCCACTACAATGATCAGGTTGCACGAGAGGATCATCTACATCCGGCTCTAAAACTGGGTTATTTACCTCGTCGGTAGTGTTGCTCCCCTGATTTAAACAAAGTTGTTAGACATTAAATTTATGGACGAAAACAAAAATATTGAAAGGTTAATGTTATACCTTATCAGGCATTGTAGATCTTGGGACCTGCCCCAAGCTTCTGCGACGTTCAACTACAGCTTGATAGCCAAAACGGAAAGCGATATTTTTATCTTCCTCTGTAGTTATTGTTCCGAAGTCATCACCCTACATTATATATGATTGTGTATTTTTAATCATATCCGATAGGATTACAAAAACTTTGGAAGGCGATACAATTAATTATAAGATGTTTAGCTACTTAATTACAATTCTTGCAGCTAATTTCAAGTAGCCACCCTGGCCGAGCTTGTGATGGCCCTTTTTCTCAATCCTAGCTTTTGTTGCCTTTGAGGTGTCAGGCAACCTAGCATCAAAAGATTGAAGTCAGATATGACGTAGCACACTTTTATTTTAGACATAAAGAAAATTAAAGCTATTGAATTAAAGTTGTAATTTACCTTGTGGGTCCAGTTGGCATTTTTCCTTCTTTATTTGCCCTTTTCTCTTTTTCGTCATGGATGAGTGCTCTCCACTCACTCTCTGAAACTGCGAGAGGACGCTCATATCTAGGGTTAAATTGCAATTGCGTCCTATAGGTGTCCCTGGTATATTTCAAATATTTGCCGGCTACCTGAGCCACCGCTGTTCTGTCAAATGTGCAGACCCCAAAAAGGGCTTCTAGATAATCTAGAAGTTCTTTTTTCAGGTTGGAATTCTGGGAATTCCACCCCGTACGTATGGTTGGGCCAAAAATTACCAACGCATGGCTCTCCAGAATCCTGTAGAACTCATTGTTTCCTACACAGAATAAAACCAAAAGAAAAAGAAGATATTATCATTAATTTAAAAATAAAAATCATGATAAATATGTTTTAGATAAAGTACATGAAATAGTTAAAATATTAAAATTTACCCGGGAGTTGTACATGCTTTATAGGGACACCCTCATCGTTCACCAACAACGTGCCATTAATGGTCCCTGTGGAGCTGACACGTGTAGCTCCAGGAAACGCAATAATGTAGTTGGCCATATCGGCCTCATCATTGCCAACACGTTCAGCGGTTGGCTGGGTGTCTGCTTGGGCAGGGTGTGTTTCTTGGCTAGCACCTAAAGGAGTAGAAGGTGTACGAGAGGTTTGTTGGGCAATCTCTTGCCCTTGTGTCCCACTACCACCAACACCGGGTTTAGCAAATGCCAGAAAACGCTACATACAAAAGAACTTTTTGTTAGTTTAGTCAATGTAAAAATTAAAAATCAAACTATCACAATTCATCTCATGCAGAACAAAAAAAATATCCTTTTGACTTTTTATTATTACTTGATATCTATTTAGCTGCCTCATAAGATGTTGTATCCTCTCTTCTGTTTCAGGTGTTTGAGGCGCGTCTATCAAAGCATTAAATTCCGACCTTGCATCTCGTGCCTTTTTTTGCAACAACAACACCGGAGATAGGGATGAAGAAATCTCTTCCTCAAAGAGGGAATCATCAGGCGTACCATGGCTAGGTGTCTGCATATTTGAACAAAATTAATATTATTTCAATTATGTAAATAACTAAAATACCTGAAGATAGAGCAATGCTGGCACTTTACATGTTCTTCCGCTGGCCTCTTTCCGCGATCATCCCGTCTCGTGGTTGTTCCTGCACTACTCTGATCAGTCTGCCACATTGCAATAAAATTATAAATGTAAAAACTTGAAAACAATATCTAACTTGAAAACACAAAATGAAAACTGAAATAATTTCTAATAAGACACCAGAAGACAGAGTTAGAGTTTCAAATATGCCTTGCATTGAATTCAGTCCTGGAAACATGTCATTGCACATTAAGGCACCCAAAAATTCAATCCACGAATGATATATTTAAGTAGGCTTCTCCTATTCTGGGAAAACACCATACCTATAATGCAGTCACTTGCATGTATAAAGGGAAAGGAAAACATGTTTTCATACAACGGTGACAAAGGCATCTTGGGGAAAGGTATCTTCACTTTTATTTATGTTGTTCACCCACACCACTCTCGTGTTTTCACTAATCCTGTTTTGTCATTTTTTGATTCAAATTAAGTTAAGGCCTTAAGTATTTTTTGACCTTTCGGTGTAGTTTTTATAAGTGGCATGTATGGATTTTCCATTAATTCTGCACTTTTTCTCTTCATGCGCATGTTTCCCCGGAAATCAAATGCATGATTTAGTCCCATACATTTAACAAGTTGTTGGATCAACTCCATAGGAAATATCATGTTTCCTATTCAATCAAAATTTATCTCAGTTAGGGTAGGTAGGAAGGTTTTCCCTTTGTATTAATAGGGCACTTCTAGCTTGGATTTTTATTATATCTTTCAAATTTAGTGTCATTTCAATTAGGGCATGATTTTTTGCAACTTTCAAGGTGAGAATGAACAAAGACAAATTTTTGTGATGGATGACTGTATATGACTCCATGGCCAGAGGAAAAGGCACTAATCTACTTCTTCAAATATCTATAGTTCTCATTCACCTCATATGAAGATGGTCCCCGATTTTGAGCCAAATGTTGCAGCAAAAAGTTCCCCCCCTCCATAATTTGATATTCAATGGAAATTTCTTAAATTGATGATGGGGCATGATTATGGAACATTGGCACATATGTATGTAATGTAATTCCAAGATCATGATATATGTTTGCATATGTTTATGGAAATGTTCCACCAAGTCCCCCGGAGGTGGGAGCGAGGGGGCGAGGGAGCGCGGGAGCGGCCTATGCAAAAGCTCCCTACCAATTTTCAGGAAACGTGGGGGGACGTCGGGGTCATAAAAATTATAAAATTTAATATTTAAAATGTAACTATATTTTTTCAAGGAATGTATATACAATCATCATACACTTGCATCATGAAAGATAAATCATAAATGATAAAATTACAAATCGATGAATGATGAATCATATAATTGAAACAAACTTAAAAGTTAAAAGTTAAAACATACATCATACAATCATGCATGTAAGTTTGTAAGTTTGTAACTATATAATCATTAATGTAACTACTAACAATGTACAATGAAAATGAAGTTTAAGATATCATATGACATATTATATCAAGATTCAAAATAGAGTTTAAACTGAAGTTTACAACTCAAGTCTGAAACATAAAACTTAAACGCAAATAAGTTATGTCTGAAACATAAAACATAAAATATAACATATGAATATCAAATGATATCATCATACTGATAAATGAGCATAAATGCTCAAGTTAATGCCCCACTAGTCTCTGCATCCAACTTCTGCACGAATATATCAAGATCAACCATGTCACCATCCGAATCAGAATCACTTGGATTCTCAAATATGCTAAGTGGCACATCAAATTTTAACACGAAACCATAAACTAAAAGGGGCGGTGAGGGGACGTGAGGGGGCGGGAGGGAAACATCCCCTAGAAGTCCCCAAGACCCCGGAGCGCGAGGGGGTGAGGAATCTAGACCCCTAGGTGGGGGGGCGAGACCCCGTGTAACACTGGTTTATGGAGGTGGTGGAGCAAAAAGGAGCTCAAATAGAGCTGAAATTTTTCACATAAAAAGGACTGTGGGCTTGACTAATGGTTCCATTTAAAAAATGATATCTAGACAGAGAATAAGTGTAGCATGCAAACATGCATTGAAAATCCATCCGAGTTTGCATTGTATTACTTATGATGGATTCAAATTTGGGTTTCAAAATTCCAGGTTATGGCATGATTTTGTCGAGAAACCCTTAGTTGGATTCTCATGTTGGTTTAATTTATATTTTAAGTTTGTTTTGCAGTATTTGGGTGATATTAACTCATGAACTAGGTTACCAATGTGTAACAATCATATTTCAAGAATAAAGTTGTGATTTTTTAATATTATTATTATTATCTATTAGCTACGAGTATTGACACCTAATGCCTGGAATTTTGACATCTTGATATCATGGATAATTTCGAAACTGTTTCTAGTAATGTTAACATAATAACTATCATTACGTGTCTTCACTTTTGTCACCATAATAGACATGTGATATGGACTCATCACACAACTTCATATGCTATGTCCCAACAAGTTCAAACTGGTTGAACCTACCTCATAGTGTGGTTATTAAGGACAAGTTGCTTGATATATAACTCAATAGCATAGACCACGTTGCAGTTCTAAAAAGAATCCTCAAGTGTCAAAAAAACTTCACAATATGTTCTACTATAAAGCCTTTTGGGATACCTGAAATAATATATGTATCATTGATGATTTTTAAAGTATGACAAGATCCAGAGGGAAAGGAAATCAATGGAAGAGTGATCCACCAATGAGAACCTAGAATTTAGCATCAGATGAGTTAGAGTCTAGGAAATTGGAACCCTATAATTTTAATTAGTGATGAAGGACATCACATAGGTAATTATATTTTCATGTAGAATAATCTGTTAATTCAAATTTAAACTACATAATATGAAAGGCATACCATAAATTTTTCCTCGTAAGTCCAAACAACCTATAAAAATGGAAAACCTTATTTTTCCATGGGAAATAATTTACCTTTCCTTTTTCAAGGCAATCTAAATCACAAAAAATATGAACTATACTGCACACATTCTTGGATAATGTGAAAGTGGAAAAGGAATACCCTACACAAGTGATGCACACATGTACATTTGAACACTAAAATATTTTTGTAGTTGAAATGCAATGCTTGTTTTCATTTAAATGTAGGGTTTTTAAAGCAGGGAGAAATAATGGCTGCCAAATTAATAAGCGTTTCTTTGGGAAAAATTTAAATCTTGTATCGGGTGATGAAGATAATGCCGAGGCCGTAGGAAATGCTGCCGTAGAGTATTTCTGCAAGAGCTGAGGGCGAATGCAGGGCAAATGCTGTTCTGAAAGAGCTGAGGGCGAATCTAGGGCGAATGCTGTTCTGCAAGAGCTCAGGGCGAATGCTGAGGGTGAATGCTGTTCTACAAGAGCTCAGGGCGAATGCTGAAGGCGAATGTTGTTCTGCAAGAGATGAGGGCGAATGCTGAGGGCGAATGGTGTTTTGCAAGAGCGGAGGGCGAATGCGCGCGTGATATTAGACGTTAATGTAGCACACATGTACATTTGAACACTAATAGATTTTTGTAGTTGAAATGCAATGCTTGTTTTCATTTAAATGTAGGGTTTTTAAAGCAGGGAGAAATAATGGCTGCCAAATTAATAAGCGTTTATTTGGGAAAAATTTAAATCTTTTATTGGGTGATGAAGATAATAGAGGGTATTGAATCTTGATTCTTGACATCTAGAGAGAACCCTACAGCCTAACACAATCTAATGGAATTGACCAAAAAAACCCAAATAGAGTCAACCCTACTATAGGAGGAAGGGCCTGCAGTAAGAACTTACCATTTTGCAAGAGCTGAGGGCGAATGCTGTTCTGCAAGAGCTGAGGGCGAACGCTGAGGGCGAATGCTGAGGGCAAATGCTGTTCTGCAAGAGCTGAGCGCGAATGCTGAGGGCAAATGTTGTTCTGCAAGAGCAGAGGGCGAATGCTCACGTGATATCAAACGTTAATGTAGCTATTGCGACAAATACGAAACAATAAAATCATTTTTATGTAGTGCACATATAAGTTTCGAATTTTTATGTAGCGCCCATATAAGTTTGGTATTTTTATGTAGCGCGAAAATAATTGTCGCTATACCGGCGGCGGAAAAGGCGTCGCTATTAAGACATGTGCCTCCAAACGTCGCAATGGCGACACCTAGACATTGTGTCGCAGTTGCGACGTTTAGAGTCGTCCCAATAGCGACGCTTTGGGCCATGGTGTCGCAATTGTGACGCCTTCCTTTAAACGTTGCAATTGCGACACTTGTTTAAGTGTCGGTATTGCGAAACTTTTCTATAGACGTCGGTATAGCGACGGTTTCGGGCGGGATGGAAAAAATTTGGGAAAATTTCCGACATTTGGTCAAAAGCGTTGGAAATAGGTGTCGGAATTTCCGCCAAATGTATTAGTGTAGGCATGGTTCTTCTTTCCTTATTTCTTGCTCCATTATTTTTTAAAACCAGTCCATTTAAGGCACACATGCCAATCTTCAATGGCTATCATGAAACCGTAAATATTCCTTCAAATCCCAAGCAACCTCCTTCCTAAAACTCTGGAATATGTGTCCTAGTTCTCAGGCCTTTTAATTATAATCAAAATATATGATATATTTACAATGGAGGGGAATTAGCCTGGGTTCTCACAAACCCATCCCCCTTGGAGGAAAATCTTCCTTGGTGTTATATAACCAATCACAAAACATAAACATGTTTTAAATCCAAACAAACTTGATTTAGAGCTTTATATACACAACTATATGCAACATTTACAATATAATTACACTTTCCTCAACCGACAAACAAAAAATGATGCGATTCCCACTTATGGTCAGCCATTACCCATGTGGCTTCCTCAGGCATAAAGTGCCTCCATGACACTTTAACTTGTTATATTGCTTGAGGGCCAGAGCATGTGTTGCTTCCAATACAAGATTCATAACGGTTTTGATTGAAAATATCCCTGTGGTTTCACATATAACACATACCAATCAATTAAATGATTGGCATCTTGTACATATATTTTAATAATGAAACATGAAAGATGTCATGAAATTTCACTGATGATGGCAAGGCCAACCTATAGGCTATGGGTCCTATCTTTTCAAGCACTTCAAAAGGCCCACAAAACCATGGTTCCAACTTGGCACATGATCCAATTTTCAAGGAGCTCTTCTTGGGTATGGATCACAAGTATATTTGTTCCCCAACTTGGAACTCCTTGTGAACTCTATGTCAATCTGCATATCTCTTTTGTGTGTCTTGTTCAACCTTTAAATTCCTTATGATGGTTTGCATTTATTGTTCCATATCCTTCAACATCTTAGAACCAATAAGGACCTTGTTCACTGAATCTCTCTAGTTGATAGGAGTATTACAAAACCTCCCATAAAGTGCTTCAAATGGGTTCATTTTTAGTGATTCATGATATCCATTATTATATGAAAATTTTATAAGTGGAAGATATTCCTCCCACTTCCTTGGATGGTGAATTACTTACATTTTAGTATGTACTCAAGAATTATGTTTGTCCTCTATGTTTTCCCATTAGTCTAAGGATGGTAATTTGTACCAATTGCCAACTCTATTCCCAAGCCTGCAAATAGTTCCTTCCAAAAATTTGAAGTAAATTTGGAATCTCTATCTAAGATTATTTTCTTGGGAATTCCATGCAAACTCATTATTTCCTTTATGAATATTTGAGCCACAACACTAGCTAAATTTGTAGAATTAATAACTAAAAAGTGAGCCACTTTTCTCAACTTATAATCACTACCATGATTGCATCATGTTTATAATTCCTTGGCAGCCCTACAATGAAGTCTATAGAAATCACTTCTGAATTCCATTCCAGAATGGTAATAGGCTGCAGTAGATCAGTTGGGTGCTTGCACTCAAATTTCACCTTCTAGAAATCTATGCATTTGGAGGTGAAATCATCCACCTCCCCTTTCAATTCATGCCAATAGTAAAATTTAGTGATGGATGTAAGAGTCTTTTGATAGCCGAGATGATCGAAGTATGGTTTAGCATGAAACTCCTTCAATATAAACTTCTTTAGAGTTCCCTCATTTGGCACATAGATTATACTCTTGAATCTAATCAACCCATTTCCTGAGAGGCCATATTATTTGTCCTGATAATCCTCAAAATCTTATTACAACTTCTATTTTAACTGTTGATATTTTTCATCTTGTTACCGTATCTTTTCTTCAAGATCAATTCCATAGGAACTTATGTCTTCTATGTGGTTTAGTTACATTCTCCCGCTGAGTGCATCATCCACTCGGAATAAAAATCGTCGAGTGTGTCCAACCATATAGCTTGCCTTGCATTTGATTTAGGCTGATCACAAAAATATTTCAGCTCTTCGTTATCAATCATTAGAGTAAGTCCTCTGCTAAAAAGGTATTCATTAAAGAAATTTTGAGGTAAAAAATGGGCATCAAAACAGAAATGTACAACCAAAATTAACTTTATAATAACTAATATGATTCAAGGCGATTTTTTCAACCATTGGGGGTGATTCACCAAGATCACTTTTTGGATGAAAAAATTAATTCCCCATCCAACGAGTATCCACATTCCATACTTTTGATAGACCCTAATACCTGAAAAATGAGAAATACATGAAAAATGTGATTGCAATCACGTTTTTTCGTGTATTTCTCATTTTTCGTGTAGCAGGGTCCATCAAAAGTATGAAATATGGGTACAACTTTGATGAGGAATAAAATTTATTATCCAACGAGTTCTCCCACTCTAAATTTGATTAAAACCATAGGGGGATACGTTGAAAATGCGAGTTGAAAAAATAAAATTTTCTTTTCTCCCTCTAAATTTTGATAATGTAATCTAATGTTATTTTATTATTTCCACTATTATTTTATAATATTCATTAGGAAGCCCATTTTATACCTCAAAATTTCTCTAATGGTCTCCACATTTTCTATGCATGGATGATGGCAACCAATTCCAATTCATGACTTACATAATTTTTCTCATGTTCATTTAATTTCGAGACACATAATAAATTTCTTGGCCTTCTTGCATCAAGACCACCAAGTCCCTCCTTACATTCATATATGCATAAAATGAAATAATTTTCAGGGTATGTTATTGTTATCACTGGTGCATTAGTTAACAATTGTTTTAGTTTATCAAAGTTTGTTACACAATCAGTTTGCCATTCAAAAAAATTCCCTTTCTTTTGCAATGCAGTGACTCGATAGCCAATCTTGGATAAGTTATAAATGAACCTCCTTGATGGGCCTCCAAATTAGATACAGTTTAAGGCCCATATGACCATCCTTCAACACATTTGATCTCTCTCTTTTCATTTGACAACATTTTTTTGAACTATAATGTGTTCATTAGGAAGGTTTAGAGATAATTGCATATTATGTGTCTAATATTATTTATTTTTACCTAATAATGAGTAAATTTTGAGAGATATTATAGGGACTTGATCCCTGTTACAAGATGTACCAATATTGGATAATAAATCAACAAGATATTATGAAATTATTAAACAAAAACTGGAGATCCAGTGATTAAGAAAATCTAGGAATGTGCTACCTGTCATTTAATGAAGATTGCTACCGTTGGGGACCATGTCCACTTTTGGAGGGATTTTGGAGGGGAAAGTTTCCCCCTTTCAAGGAGGATGCTTCCTCATCAATATTTATAAGTACCAACTTGAATTTTCCTCTTGGGGCATGTATTTGTTAGTCTTCTTGTGGATACAATTTGTTATTTAGAATCTTTACTTTGATTTCTAGTAGGGATGTACTTAGATTGACTCTAATAATGAAGTTTGATGCCATTTTTAGCTTATAAAACTTGGTTTCCTTCATAGGAATATGAGTATCCTTGTGCTTGTCCATCCTAGGAGCCTCAAAACCCTGTTGTGCAATTTTTTTCTTCTTTTCACTTATTCACTTGCATCTCTTATTCTTGTTTTTCCTATTTTTGCATTTAATATTCATGCCTCATTTCTTATAGGTCAGAGTGGTTAAATGATTGAAGTAATTTGTTTTGCATGTCATTTATATAGGTAAAATTATGATGCATTGTTAGAACAACTTTTAAAATTAAAATTCATCATTGAGCTATTTCGATTGATTTACAAGTTCACAACTTCGGAATTTTTGGAAGTATCTCGTAGCAAAATAGTAGTAATTTTCTAGTAGTAATGAGATTATTTCGAGTTGATTACACTTGAACTAAAGCTTAAAAAAATCCAAATTAATAACAAAATTTACCCCACAACATTTTCACTTTATTAGCTTATGAATTTGGGTACTTAGCTCAACTCACTAGTTCATTATTATGAAATTTCTGATTTTCAGTAGTAATTTTTTGTTGAATTTTAGCACATGTTAATGAAGCTATTTTGAGTGGGTTCCACTTGTATTGAGTCCTAAAAATTCTAATTAATAAAAAAATTTACTCCATAGCATTTACACCTAGTCAGGTTAGACATTTGGTAGGTTAACTAGTTCACTAATTCCATAATTTCTGATTTTTAGAGTAGTAATTTTCTACTAATTTTTAGCACATGTTAACAAGGGTATTTTTGATTGATTCGAATTGGATTGGAATCCTATGATATCCTAGTTAATAAAACAATTACGCCATATTATTTTCATTTGATTTTTTTGGGAAATTGGCAAGTTAACTCAAGAAACAACAATTGTGTAGCAATCATGTAGCATTTTGTTTTCAAGACCTTCCTTGCCTAGATTCACTCCAAATTCATGGTAGAAGTATATTTCTAGCCTATGAATTCTCTGAGATGACTTTGGTCAAGATAAGAATTATTTATGTTTCCATTTATCTCTTACATTTCTTGGTTCTTGAATGTTTATTTCTGCAATTAGTCTATATTTGTTTCCCACAATTTACTTTAAGTGTGCTTTCCTTCTTGCAAAAGTAATCTAGGAATTTTCTTTCTTGTAAAACATAATAGATTTATTTTAATACTATTTCATTTACATAAAGATAGATTATATTTTATTTTTTTTCGTTGTGCATTTTTTCTAGTAGAATAGATTTCCTTTATATCATTTACTTTCCAGCAAGAGTAGAATAGGTTTGCTTATTGTTATTTACATTTTGCAACTTAGGATTAGCGGCTTACCTCGATATTTACTCATTTGAAATTGTTTCATTTCATTCTTTCACTTTCATCAAAGGGATTCAAACTACGAAGATGAATGTGTTTGTTGCACATATAGTGATGACCCCTCTTAAGTTTGTATGAACCCCAAGTTTATAATTTAGGTTGGTAGCCTTGGGAGTTGCAACATTCTAGTTTCAATACTGGGACTTGTCACTTTTTGGCATCATTGTCAGGGAGAGTGTCAAAGCATGCACTCTCTTGTTCTTGGAATTATTCCTTCTTTCTTTTCTAGATTCATATTTTCTACAAAAACAAAAAAAATTGCAGTATACATCTCTCATTGCTTTAGCATTCTCATTCAAGTTTTCTTATTAAAAAAAAAATTCAATACCACAACCCCCCCTCCCCCCCCCCCACACACACACCATCTATTTTTTCACGTAGAAGAATAATATGTGGAATATAAGTTAGAAGGAGGCATTGAACAACTCTACTCTGTCAACCCATATCAATAATGGTCTTATCTTCCCCAACATTTTCTACCATATCAAGTGTTTTGTGCCATTCCTTTTTTTCATCTATATCAACACTAACCTCCTCAATGGGGTGATCGATATTTTCCTCAATATTCATATACTCCCTAACTCCTAATTCCTATTTTACATTCATATCCATAGTAACCTCCTCAATTGGGTGTTCCATATTTCCCTCAATATCCTAAATTCCCATGTGCACACTAGCCTCCTCAATGGGGAGATCCATCTTTCCCTCAATATCCTCAGTATACTAAACTAAAATCTCAACAAACATTCCATCCACCTCCTCCAAATCCATATCAAAGACCCACTCGCTCTCAAATAAAGTCACAATAGCTTCCCAACCCCAACAATAAAATACCTCAACCCCCTTACAATGTTGAGATGAAAAGTCTTCAAAAATATCGTCTTGATCTAAATGATATTAATCTTAGATAAAAAAGAGTATTTCAAAAGGAAGATTCATTTGTAACATCAAGAAGAAGAATATCTAGAGGAGAATAAAGAGTCATGGACCACCTTTGATTAAGACCAAACATTAGAACCTGAGATTGAGGAATTTCTAGTATGCCTTTAGGAGACTAACCAACAAATAGTAGAAGATTTGAATGGCATGGAAAAATAAGACATGAAAAATTATCCATATGAGCAAGTGATATAGGGGAATCAAAGATATATTGAGCTTTGGTTCCAGAAAATTAACAAGATGGAGCATCACTCTCTTCTTCAACATTTCTTGATATCATAAAAGTCAAAGTAGTTGGTATCTCATATTCAGGTACATATCAAAGTATATATTTCAATCCTACACGTGATTTTATATGTCATCTTGTTATTCATATGGCTCCATTGGAAGTATTCCTATACTTGAAACAAATTTTGTTTTCTTCAAGTAGAGTAATATAGAAAAAGAATAAAAAAGGAAAAAAATAAAACAATAAAATAAAATCATAGGTGAAAACCTCCTTTGAGGCACCTGAGATTGGCTCATTGATTGAAAACATTTATGAGGTGGTCATTGGGTTGGAAAAAAGAGAAAAAAAAAACGAAATAATATCCTAGGTGAAAACCTCCTATGGGGCGCCTAGGCAGACCTATTGGTTGAAAACCCCTTTGATACAACAAGTAGACCTAGAAAATAATAAAATATATATATATATATTATTTTCCCTGGGTATCTCTCTCTCTGATGATTACAGTTTCTCCCCAACCTTTGCAAGAAACAAGAAAAAATTAGCACCATAAGAAAAAACTGATAAAAAATCTAGTCAAGGGAAGTCAAATTTACTATTACACATCCTTTTCCCAGATGCTCCAATCCATGTCAATCCATCACTGTCATCCATTTCCAACATCTTCCCATCATTCCCAAGCCTTTGCCATTCATTTTCCTCGTTGTCCTAAAGTGCTACAAGAAACTTCCGTGCTGCTATAAAATTGCCAAAAAACATAGAGAAAAAATTGTTTTGACCATATCTCCAAAACCCTGCATCTTTTGCCAAGTTAATTCATGGGGATATGCATAAGTATAATGGTAACATGATTTAAAATATTTAACAAATTCGAGTGCATAACTTTCGAGAAATTGGCCACCATCACCTACAATCATTTTCCATTTTTCTCAAGATTCATGCATCCATTGGCCAAGATTTTTTTATGGTGATATGAATAAGGATGATGTAAACATGCTCAAAATATTTTAGGTGAATCCAAGCTACCATTTTAGAGATATGGATTAAACAATTTTGTTATAGGAATGCCCTGCATTTCTACAAGATTGACCCAAATTTGCTACATGATTGTGATCGAGATAAAGAGAGGGATCATATATTATGTTTTTCTTGGGGGAATGAAAAATGAATTTTACCACACCTCCGTCATCCATCCTCCACACCATTTATTCACTTATTCATCCAAAAATTCATTTGTGTCCATGAAAAAAACTCATTTTCACCGCTTCTTCCACAAATTTCACCACCATTAAAGTTTCTAGTTCCTATCCATAAGTTCACCATGAATTATCAAATTTGTTGAATGAATTAAATGAATATTATTGTGGTCTTGTAGGGGTATATGCACCTACTACATGAAATAATCCAATCTTGTAGTAGCCTACAAAACGCTACAAAACCACAAATTACAGACACTTGACATCACCAAAGTAAATACTTAGCTAGTTTGAAGCATTGAAGGGAAATATTTGTGATCTTGGGAAACTACACAAATCTTGAGGAGCTGCTATAGGTCCACTTTTCATCCCCAAGAGAAGCAGATTGATCCACTATTTGAAGGAACTGCATAAAAAAAAATTCACTAAGTTAGGCACCTATAAAAAAATATCTACAAAAATATTTTGTTCAAAAGGACTAGAGCATGAAGAAACTAACATGGAAAATAACATCTCAAATAGTCATCAGATCAACCACCATCTCTAAAGTAGCATGCAGGTATCAAGGAAGCCAAATATCATCACGTAGGCATAGGTATGCATTTTTCTTCACCTCTTCTCTTCAGTGCATTATGGTTAAAAAATTGTTGTCAATGCACAAGAGAGAAGGTTTTTTAGGATAAAGGCATATATTAGTCTCGAAAAATTAACTGAAGATAACTGCTTATCTCATACAATGTAGGGAAGATGAAAAAAATAAGGGTGATAATTTTAAGGAGTGGGCCAATGGGTTTGAGAATTTACGAAGGTCATAGGTGGGGGCCAAATCATACAACATGTTGAGATCACCACCAAACCATAAAAGGAATAAAAGGACGATACTGAATCTCATTTTTACAGAGAAGTCATTCCTAAAATGGTAGCATAGGCCCACTAAGATGTCGAGATTCGAGCTAGCAACAACTAGGGGTCCCCTAGGGTGCTACAAAGAAGCTCCAGAGTCGAACAACATGCATTATAAGATTGGAGGCGGTTTCTAGAGGATTGTATATTATTGTTATAGGATTGCAGGCAGTGCTATAAGATTGGTCCAAGAGGTGAAAAAAAGGTTCGAATTGGTGTGAATTTTTTTCCAAACCCCCACAACCATGAAGGAGTCTCCTAGGGAGGGGTAAGTAGCACATTTTCCTCACCTCCCATGCACAAAGAGTACGATAATTTGGTTAATTTATTCTTGTACAATCATCATGTAGCAAACCCTTAAATTGAATTTCTTTATTTCAAAAACTATTTTCCATGTGAGGGAATCAAGGTAGCAGCATGATTAATTTTCTTTGAATTTTGAATGTAATTTTCCTCCCTGTGGCAAGAATAATGATATGAATTTATGCAGGAACACAACATAATACACATATAACCATAAATATAAAGATGCGGCAGAAATAACAATTCATTTCATTAATATCACATAACTGAAATATGCTTACAGACATAATGGAAATAAACTAGCTAGGGCGCTGGTATCTTATCTCTGAGAAGAGACGTGGTGGCTACAAGCCTTTTAACTGTGTTACAATGAGGCTCCAATGCCTATTTATGATTGAGAAACAATTGAAAACCCTAAACGTCCAAAAACATAACCCTAGGAGATGAAGCACCAAAACTCTGGGCCTCGTTCAGGTAAATTAGTACATCAACTTCTAGGGGAAGTAACTTTGGCATATGATCTCTGTTCGACACGCACAATACCTATTTAGAAAGATATATCCAAGTAATACAACTTTTGAGTGAGAAACATCAACTAAAGACCCATGTTTCTCATAGTTTTCCTAAAAAAATTTGTTTAGGGCCTCAAAACGACTCGAGAAGTTCAGGACCCAAAAAAATGCTAAAAATAGTAAATTGTGCTAGAATTAAGGAAAATGAAAAATTAAAAGAAATAATGGTGGGGCCCCAAGTGGAAGAGGTGGGTGGCCACCAATTTCCACCTAGATAATTCCTCCCCCCTTAGGAAGTAATGGTCCCCATTGCATTGAGTTCCTCCATGAGATGAGGAAACTTCTGCTGAACTTGGTCCTTAGTGAGCCACTTGACTTGGTGCAGGAGTTGGCTAGATTTGACAACCCGATATAGCTCAATATTCTATTGGTGAGTGTTATTGATTTGTGTTTCCATGATACGATCAGTGGTGGCCTATTCCATGCAATCTGAGTTTAAATTTTTTGGTGTGAGTTTTTCTACAATGTCGGAGGTGTCTAGTAGAGGTGGAAAGTAGGGTCGAAGGCAATCCACATTGAACACTAGGTGTAGACCAAGGAATGGTGGAATACTGAGCTTGAATGCATTGTCTCCCACATCCTTGGTGATTGTGTAATTCCCATATCAAAGTCGCTTGAGCTTTCGACGAGCTCCAATAAGGTGCTCTTTCTGCAAATGCAACCAAACTTTATCGCCCACCTGGAACTTGTGTGGCACCCGATGTTGATCATGTCGTTGCTTGTACTTGGCATTGGATTTATCCAAGATGTCGTGGACATGATAGCAGATGTGTTGGATGCATTCAACCTTAGACAATACATGTGTGGATTTTGTCTGTGTGGTCACATGAGGTATGGAAAAATCAGGCAAAAACGTACCCGGGGTTAGATTAATGGAGTGCTTGACTTGACAGTGTATAGGAACCTTTGCAAGTGAGGAAAAATTGTCCTTATATTCCTTCACATATTTGTTCATCTGCTGATGCTGCATATGGGAGCCCTATTTGGAGGCTACAACCACAATCTTCTTCTTTCCCTGTGGGTGAATCGTAATGAAAAAAAAATTCATGGTTTTGGAAATCATTTTACTACATTGCTTTTCAGTACTCAAATAGATGGTAGAAGGTGGTACTACCTCCGGTATCCTGTACAACTTATTTCCCAAAGTAATAATAATAAAACGAGGCCTATACTCATACACAACATGTCACTTCCACAAGTATGGCTACAACCACAATCTTCTTCTTTCCCTGTGGGTGAATCGTAATGAAAAAAAAATTCATGGTTTTGGAAATCATTTTACTACATTGCTTTTCAGTACTCAAATAGATGGTAGAAGGTGGTACTACCTCCGGTATCCTGTACAACTTATTTCCCAAAGTAATAATAATAAAACGAGGCCTATACTCATACACAACATGTCACTTCCACAAGTATGGTTGTCCCAATAATACATCAGACACATCAAGAGGAACAACATCACACAGTACCTCATCTGTGAAGGGCTTGATGTTGTACAAAAGGCAGCACTGTTGGTTGACGCGGAGATCTCTTCCTTAGTGAACCCACCCGATGGTATACAACTGCGAGTGTGCTATGGTCGTTGGGTCAAGATTCTTCACGACCTATGTTGAAATGAGGTTATTTTGGCTTCCACTACCGATAAGGAATTGAAGTGTAGAACCCTTCACCCACATTTGTGAATGGAAGAGGTGCTCCCCCTCCTCTATATCCTCGGGATCCTCCCTATGGAGTTGGTGGTGGCAACGGTGGCACTGGGTTCCGCATCAATGATATTCTTCCCTTTGTCATTCCCCTTGTCTGGTTCTGACTCGGAATCGGAACATGCATCTAATTTGGATGCCTTCAATTCAACCACCAGTGACTGTTTGGCCCGACACTCGCTTGTGTTGTGAGTGGAGATGTTATGAAATTCACACCACTTCCCTGTGTCCTTCTTTGGCTTTGTAGTGTTGTTATAAGTTACCCTGCTTTGGAATTTCCCCTTGTTCTATGTTTTGGGGGAAACTTTCCCTGGCTTCAAATTCACGGTTCCAAAGTCTCGCTTCTTCTACTTAAATCCCCGCTCGATCTTAACAACATATCGATATGCTGCGCCAAGAAAGTTAATGTCGAGGAAATCCATTTCCTCTTGAATGTATCTATGCAAACAACGACGATACTTGAGCACCAAATGTCTGTCTGAATATTTAACACCCAACTTATTGCACAGGATATGGAACAAATTCATCAATTCGTGCACATCTTGATCCCTTTGATGCCACAACGTTGTCCATTAGATGTAATTTTCCTCATATCTTCCCACAGGGTAATATTGTTCCTTGATGCCATCTTAGAATGAATTGCAAGCATATGTGACTGAGAATAGAGAGGGTTTCCTCTCGTCCTTTTTCTCACAGTAGGTTTCCCACCAGTCTTTGACATGGGAGGTGACTTTGAGGAGTGCAAAAATAATATTTTCTTGGTCAAAGAAATCATGGACAAAAAAATACCCTTCCAACAAATTCAACCATATATCTATGGCGTCTGCATCTATGTTTCCTTCAAATACAGGAATGTCAAAGTTGACTTATACCTTGAAAGGAGTTATGCCTACAAAGTAGCTGCTAGATGCAGATGCACCGTCGGTGGGAAATCTTTGAAGGACCGGGAAAAGTTATCCATTATCGCGTTCCTTTGTTTCTCGAGGGCCTCATTGAGCAATATTTTGTTAGGATCTCCTACTCCCTCATATTTCTTTTCTTCCCCCATGGGCGGTCGTCGGGGTTTGTAAGGCTGATCTTGCAAAGGTTCAACCAGATCAAGCCCTAACTCCTTATACCCTGACCTCATTGGGGACATGCAAAGAAGGATCGAGAAAGAGAAGACCTCTCTGATACCACTGATATTAATTTATGCAGGAACGCAACATAATACACATATAACCATAAATACAAATATGCAATGGAAATAACACTTCATTTCATTAATATCACATAGCTGAAATATGATTACAGACATAATGGAAATAAAATAGCTAGGGCGTTGGTAGCTTATCTCTGAGAAAATATTTGGCGGCTATAAGCCTATGAATTGTGTTATAATGAGGCTCCAAGGCCTACTTATGATTGAGAAACAATGTAAAACACTTAACATCCAAAAACCTAACCCTAGGAGATGAAGAGAAAAAACTATGGGCCTCGTTTGGGTAAATTGGTACATCAACTTCCTAGGGACATAAATTTGGCATAGGATCATCGTTTGATGTGCACAATACCTCTTTAGAAATACATATCCGAGGATTACAACTTTTGAGTGAGAAACATCAATCGTAAACCCATATTGCTCACATTTTTCCCAAAAGACGTCGTTTAGGGCCTCAAAATGGATTCGAAAGTTCAGGGCCGGAAAAACTGCCAAAAATAGTAAATATTGCTATAATTAAGGTAACTGAAAAATTGAAAGAAACAATGGGGGGGCCCCAAGTGGAAGAGGTGAGTGGCCACCAATATCCACCTGGATCAAATAATAATACTGCGACTCATCTCCCCTCTGCATTGAAACCCTAATCTACTCAGAAAACAACAATTGACATAAAATTCCTTGAAAATTTTGAAGAATCTATAGTAGGGCACTTGAGGGGGTAGATTTAATCATAGAGAGCCCATAGATAAGAAGGAGAAAAATAAGTTAATGAAGAATCAGAAGAGGATAGAGAACAGGAAGATAAGCCAAAAGAAAAAATTCAAGGACGATTAAGGAAATGTAGAGGCATAAACTGTGCTAAACAACAAAACAACATTGCTTAAGAAAGAACTAATAAAACTAGTCATGACACAAATAGAAAAATAAAAAACTCTAAAGGCCATTGGGAAATCATCTAGGCCACAAAAGAGAAGAGGAAGGTAGCAAAAGGAAAGAAGGCATTCACCTTCAAAATAGAACTCAAACCACAATGATGAAAATAGGCTTTCCAAGATGTCTATGATATCTTGTATATTGTGTCAAAGGCCTAGAAGATGTTATAGAAACGTAAGAGGAAAAAATTATGTATGAGGTGCAATTTTAGCCAAGATATGACATATTTTGTGATGTGTTTCAAGATGCTGCAGTTCTTCTACAAGATGCTTTGTATTTCTACAAGATTGCATCTGCAGGAATTTTCAGGGTTCCAAAGGAGGCCAAATGGTGGAAAAAGGTATCAAGAGGCTAGGAAAGGATGTGGAAGACATTTCCAAGCCTAGAACTCTTTATGAGCCCATCATGGAGAAAAAAAATGGGTGAAAATGTGAAGTTGGGTTACACTTTTTTCCCTTTTTTGAGAAAAAAACTTTCAATTTTTTCGGTTCTTCAACTTTCTACAAGCTAAAACAAATTTTCTGTTTAGAATTTCATTTTGCAATAAAAATAAAAGTTGTCAAAAATTTTGTTAAGTTTCTATTACTTATTTTTTGGAATTTTTTATACACATTTGATATGTCAACTTAGTGTTTCTTTGAGTGTGTGTTTTTTAACAATCAATGGATTCATAAGAAGTCATGTTAATACACAATGTTGTATTCTTTGAAAATTTGTGTTTTTGAGAAACAAAATGTGTTACAACAATCTAGACAGATTCTACTTCGGTTTTTTCATATTTACAAAGCCAATGGATGCATATCATAATTACTATAATTTTTTGAACTGGTCCAATACGAAAAAACCACATATTTTGAATATGTTTCGCGATGCAAGAAATTTCTTAACATATAAGTTATAAACTAAAAATCTAAAAGCTACCCATTAGAGATGACAGACCAATGTAATGTACCATAATTTTTTCAATTGTTTTTTACAATTTATTTTGGAAGATACAGAATTTTGATTTCAATGAATCAAAATGACCTTCAGAAATTGTTTGCACACGTTTTATTACAAAATTAATTAAAATTAGTAAATATTTATGAAATTCCATAAAAGTTGTATTTCTTGAAAGTAGATTCAATTCTGAAAATGCTTGTCTTGGTTCCGACAATTAATTTAGAATGTTTCATGGAGTTTAATCAGTCCAAAGTTGCAAATATGTATTCAGAGCTTGGTTCTACGTAACTGGTGACACGTTAGTTTGGTCGAACTCTTAAACAAAGTTCGGCCGAACTGTTTTTTGCACCGACGGCCCATTAAGTCAAACGACAAAAAAGTTTGGCCGAACTTTTACCTAACTTTCCATCGGCCGAAAAGTACCACCGAGCCCCTCCAAAAAAACATTTCGTGGAAATATAAATTGTCACGAAATCATTCATTATTTTCGCACATTTGGTCTAGTTTTACAAAGTTCTTGATCTGATTTTGCAAATAATTGTTTTGGGTTTAAGGACTTTTCTTGGAGGTACATTCAAAGGAAATTTCTTGGAGGCATTCATTATTTTCGCATATTTTCGTACATTTGGTCTGATTTTGCAAAGAATTGTTTTGGGTTTAAAGAATTTTCTTGGAGGTACATTCAAAGAACATTTTTGAAGACTTTTCTTGGAGGTACATTCAAAGGACATTTCTTGGAGGTATGTGAAACAGTTTTTTGGATGTTTTTTGGGCTTCATTTTTTTGAAAGTATGGACTTGGACTTAATTTCATTATTTTTGAAGGTATGGATTTGGGCTTAATTTCGAAAGGACATTTTTTGGACATTTTTTGGAAGTATTTTTAAAGTGATATTTTTTGAAGTAATTTTTAAAGTGGCATTTTTTATGAAGTTGGAATTAATTTTCAATGGACATTTTTGGAGGGATTTTTTGAAGTGACATTTTTTTAGAGTATGTGTTTTGGGTTGAAGTAAATATTTTATAATGATTTTTTAAAATGAGTTTTTGTCTAACTTTTTAAATGAAATTTTTTTGTAGGACTTGGAAGAAAATATTTTGAGCTTCATTTCATTTTTATAAGACATTTTTTTCTTGAATTTTTTAAAGTAAGTGTTTTGGATTGGAGTATGTATTTTTTGAAAAAAATTTAAAAAGAGTTTTTTTTTTTTTAATTAAATCTTTTGTGATGTTTTTTTTAATTGAGTTTTTGTCTAAATTTTTGAAGGAAATATTTTGAACTTCATACTCTATTATCATGGGAAATCGAAGGAATTATATGAGAAAATATGATCGAAAAAGAGACCCTGAGGAACGTAGAGAAGAGACAATACAATCTCGCAAAAGAAAAATAGAAGCACTCTCAAATATTGAAGGAGAAAATCAACCTTAACTAGAAGTTGAAGTAGGTATGTAAATGTAAATATTATTATTTTGATATATTTAAAATTTTCCTAGTGTAAAATGTGAAGTTTAATTTTTATTAATGAACTAATTTGAAAAATATTTTGCAATGTAAACAGAGATAGATATTCCTCAAAACATTGATGATGAGATACAAAATTTTGAAAGAGAAAGTGAAAGAGATATTGAACCAATGATTGAAGATGGTGAAAATGTTGAAAGAAATTAGAGTGAAGAAATTGAATCACAAGGTATGTACACACACACACACACACACACACACACACACACACATATATATGTTGAACACATGCACGTATTATTGAAATTATACATATATTTATTAATTTAGTTATTTATTGAATATGTAAACTTATTATGTACTATTCATTCAAATATGTATAGATGAAATCAATGTCGATAATGAGATGTTAGAAAATGTTGACACTCACACATATGGAGATAAAAAAGCTGACCATTATATATGATATCATGTTAACCGCATTTTTGATAAGTATTTCATAAAGGAAAATGTGACAGTTCAAGCCCAAATGTTGAAAGGTCTCCTATCATTAAGGATATTAAAAGAAGCTACGACTTTATTGTGTATTCGAAAATCAACCAAAGGTAAAAAAAGTGAAGGAAAATGTGATACAAAATATAAATAGTGCTATAAATTCAATTAGAAGATCTAGACAGAAAAATGTTTCAGTTGTATGTAGAGCAATACATATGGCAGTGGTTTCATCAAGTACTAAAGAGAATCTCTTGGTAAAATCTATGGTACGAGCATTAGGAACCTCGCGAAAAACTTTGCACAAACATTGGAAGTTTCGGTTGCAAATAGATGTAAATGATGAACTCGCTTGTTCGAGAGCTATTTGTAGGCAACCATACAAAGATAGACTTGGAGAAAATGTTAAAAAAATAAAATATGAATATTGGAAGAACAATTCGCGTGTTTCGCCAACTGCAAGGCATGTGATGCGAAGAAGAATAACACGAAATCAGTATGAAGAACATGAAAAACATTTCTTGGAAATCACTAGATAGAGTTGTTCAACAAGTTAAAAGAAGAGAATCGTGAAATTCATGTTCCAATTAGTGCTTTTGTTCAACAAAAACCATGGTATGTAAAACCTATCACCGTACGCGACACTTGTTGTTGCCGTTATCATGTGGAATTTGAGTTATATTATGACACATTCCTTGATTTTGGTAGAACATTTTGGAAGGATTCACCTCCTCCTTCCACTATCTGTGATTTCATATCTCAAATTCTATGTGAAAGAGAAAGCGATGAACTATTTTACGAAAAGAAATGTGTTGGTGGTAAAAAATGTGATGATTGTGGAAATTTGACTAAATTTCAAAACAAATATTGTACTGATATAAATGATCAATCATTGTCCAACATGAAAGTGAAATGGAAGAGATATGAATATATCCATACATCTATTCAAGGTGCAAATAGTGTTAAAAGAATTGAATTACAAGAAGAATAAATTTTTGTGATAGAATTTTTGAGAAAGTTTGAGGCAGAAATTTACAAATACACCAAGCATTCCCATAGAGCTCGATGGCAAGACTTGCAATTCAAAAAATCCCGTGAATTTTTTCCACCAAGGACCATTTTGTCAGTAATTGATTTTGTAGAAAACTACACATTTTTTCCACAAAAAGAATTTCAGAGTGAATACTATCATTCTAACCAAGTCTCCATGCTTGTCCATATTCTATATAGACATGCTAAACAAAACGTCGATCGTATAGAAAGCACCAGTGAAAATCAACATATTATTAAAGAATATCACTTTTATATCAATGATGATCGTACACATGATACATATTTGTACAACATTGTTTTGGAAAAATTTATGATTCCTTAAAAAATCGTAGAATAACATTCAATGAACATTGGATATGGTCAGACGGATGCGCAGGTCAATTCAAATCTACACGATCATTTTTTTGGTTGTGTTGTCTTCATAAGAAAACCTATATTAAACATTGTTGGAATTTCTTTGAGACTGGCCATGGAAAAGTAGAACATGACAATGCAGGGGCATGCATAAAATGAGCACTTGAAAGATATCAAATGAACCCCTCTGCAAGCTGACTTGTGGACGCGAAAGAAGTTATTCAATGGTGCATTGCTACTCTAAGCCATGAGACTAACCGATCAAGGGAAGTGCGAAAGCACATTCAATTTAATTTTTAATAGATATCTAATTTTAAATAGTGTACATTTATCACAATGATTATCTTGATTGTATTTTGATATCATATTTACATTCTTCTTTAAATTTTCCATATAAAGTTTTTTTGGCATATTGGGATCGAAGACGTAGATATATCAATTGGAAATGACGTTGAAACAATAAAAGGGACTTGAAAATTGCTTTCAATTAAAACAAAGTCGTCCAGAAATGTGTTTGCAATGGATAAAATAAATAATCTTGTTTTAGTCATATTTGCATAGACAACACAAAATCCAATGACGTTTGTGAAAACAAAATGTATGTAAAATATTGGAAACATATAGAGCTAAATACAAAGGGAAAAATGTCCGTTGCAACGTTTGAAGAAATGCAATCAGAGGAGACTAAAATATCATCCGATGGTGATTGAGTTTCTAATCTTGTTAGAGAAGGTAACATTTGAATTTATTTCTAATGATAAAAATCTAGAAACAAATTTAAATATGTATAATTTTGTTAAGTTTGTTTGATTGTGCAGGAGATGTTTTTGTTGTAACTGCACCTACTAACAATGATGAAAATGTGAAGTATTATTTGATGCATTGCACTGAACGAAAAATGAAATTATTAGAAGACTATAATGATCATGGATTTCCATATGAAAGAGGATCTATTATATTGAAAAGTTATTTTTTCAGACAAACTAATAAAAGTGGGGATTTTGTTTACTTTGAAGACTATGAACCTAATTTCATAAGTTGTCAATATAGTCACTTGGTGTGTGTAGCACACATAAAGTTGATAGAGGTTAAATCAAAGAAAAAAACTAAAATTAAGAAATGGAAAATGTCAAAATCCAATCATGAACGGATTATTGAAGATGGAATTCCATTGGAATTTTTTTGATTGAACTGCCCAAAAATTTATTTTCTTTGGATTATATGTTTTAGAACTTCCAGTTCTCAATTAAAAATTGAGTTGCCTTGTTATGTTATCTGTGCAAGTGTTTGCACATTTACAAATTGTTTTGGTACATGCACACTCTAGTATCAACTGAAAGTAGCTTTTCTATACATGCATTGATGAAAAATGTTGCATGTATTGGATATATATATATATATATATGTTCTAGAATGCAATTAACTATTCAAGTAGTTTTACTATGTGCATTTCTGAAACATGTTTCACGTACTCAATATATATGTTCTAGAATGCAGTTAACTGAAAGTAGTTTTTCTATGCACATTGATGAAAAATGTTGCACGTACTAGATATATACACGAACTGAATGCACGCCCAGTTTTTCTTGTGGGATTTTCTGGCAAAAAGTATCCACAATGTAAATCAATCATCAACAGTATAATTTTGTACGAAGATTCCTTTCAGACAAGAGACTCGGAGCACTTCTCCAACTTTTGGTGGGATTTGACCCACATCTCTATTCTTGATTGAAAATCTAGTACAAAATTTGTCTGTCCAATGGTTGGATATGTTATTTGTGCATTGATGAAAAATGTTGTGCACATATTTGATATATATATATATATATATGTTCTAGAATGAAATTAATTGTTCAAGTAGTTTTCCCATGTGCATTGATGAAAAATGTTTCACGTACTGAATGTCATCAATTTACCAATTTATAAATCAACAAGGCTACCTAGTTGAGTGCATTAATGACATTGACCCCAATTCAACAAGCATATATCTACTTCTTATATTTCCAATCAAAATTAAAGGGGTTTATATGGGAAAGAGGCAGCTAAATATATATGTTCTAGAATGCAATTAACTGAATGTCATCAATTTACCAATTTATAAATCAACACGGCTACCTAGTTGAGTGCATTAATGACATTGACCCTAATTCAACAAACATATATCTACTTCTTATATTTCCAATCAAAATTAAAGGGATTTATATGGGAACGAGGCAACTGAATATATATGTTCTAGAATGCAATTAACTGAATGTCATTAATTTACCAATTTATAAATCAACAAGGCTACCTAGTTGAGTGCATTAATTACATTGAACCCAATTCAACAAACATATATCTACTTCTTATATTTCCAATCAAAATTAAAGGGATTTATATGGGAAAGAGGCTAAACATATAGCCCATGAACTACTTTTAGAGGTTAATGAAGGTATCAACATGTGGGAAAATGTTTTGAACACTTGATCATACTTGAAAGTAATCATCTTAAGATTGTTTTTGATCTCTACATACTACATACTATTGTTTGAGTGAAAAAAAATTCCAATGAAAAGAACATAGCTTTTCAATCCAACTAACCATATCAATTGAGCTCTATTTGAAAAAAAAGTAAAAAAAAAAACAAAAAGCCAACAAAATAACATCCTTGGTTGTTATTTTTATTGGAATAACTAAATCATATTAAGGATTCTCTTCATTGAAATTGTTTTTGGATGGAGAATCCTTAAAATATGATTTATCTATTCCAACAAAAATTACAACCACGAATGTTATTTTGCTGGCATGTTTTGTGGCATGTTAACTTTTCTTTACTCTTTTTTTAATTAGAGCTCAATTGATATGGTTAGTTGCATTGAAAAGCTATGTTCTTCCCATTGGAAATTTTTTCACTCAAACAAGAGAAGAGTATGTAGAGATCAAAAGAAATTTTAAGATTCCAAATGTACTTCAACCATCCAAAACTTGAGTTTTAAAAACTTTTGAATTATATCAAAACATTACTTCACATGTCATGCCAATTGTAGTTCAACTATCCAATAAAAACATTAAACATTTAAAATTATATCACATGCCAAATATAGATTGAAACCATCCAAAACTTGAGTTTTAAAATTTTTATTATTATATCACAACATTACTTCACATGCCATGCCAATTGTAGTTCAACTATCCAATAAAATCATTTAACATTTTATCACATGCCAAATGTAGATTGAAACCATCCAAAACTTGAGTTTTAAAAACTTTTTGATGATATATCACAACATTACTTCACATGCCATGCCAATTATAGTTCAATTATCCAATAAAAACATTTAACATTTTTTTTTCTTTCTAAGTAAGATTAAGATATATTAATAAAACATATGGTACATGGAGGCACCAACTTCTCCGCATCTAGTCTGTTTCAGTGGCATTTTGTCTCAGAACAACCAAAAATGGAGCTGCCCATATAGGGAAACCAGCCCAAAATGAGTTTGGAGCGCTGCCTCTAAAGAGAAAACCAACGTTATAAAAAATTGAGTAAATGTACCAAGCATGATAGCAAACAGAAGGCAAAACGAAAAAACTAGTGGCCTTAAGCATAGTAAGACCTAAAAAACTATGTGTCATGAGATTCTGGAGGCAGTTATTCGATGATAAGGCATATGTATTCATCATCTTTTGCATGTGAGTGACCTGGATCCATCTCCTGCGGCGTAACTCCTACATCACCTTTGTCTCCATCCTGCTTGTTTCGCTCCTTGTAATAGTCTGAGCTGCTGCCACTGTTCGAATCCAGATTGTGCCCAGCCAGAGCCTGATGAGCTTTCAATGAAACAGAGGGGCCGGGGTCCCTGCAGGGGTGTTTGGGTTGGATGGGAGAAAGGCGACAGGGGTCATTACTGGCCACCTCATGAAAAGAAACGGAGATGGTGGCAACGACAAGAAGGCAATCAGAGGAGCATTGGAATCGAAATTGAGCGGTGGTGAGAGAATGCACAGAGGCGGGGGGAGATGAGTGAGGCAGAAAGTGCGTCAGAGGAGCCGAGGGGGGAGGGTGATTAGAGGAGCCGAACAATCGGCCTCTACCACTGCACGTATCGGGGTATCTGCCCTAGGAATGCTCAAGAGAAGAGGCTGAAGAGCTGGAATGGGAGGAAGAAGGTGGACGAGAGACGTGGCCTATACTGCTGCCTCGCCAACAACGCATGCGATGCCTAAGGCGGGGCATGCTGGCACGATAGGGGTGGAGAATTTGCAGAGCAAGGGAGGAAACAAGGTCAATAGGCTGAAGAGGAGAAGCATGGGCGAAATTGAAGCCGAAAGAAGCCGAGAGGTGAAATTGATAGTGAGGACTCTGAGAGAAATGGTGCCCTGGAAGGAATTCGATGCAACCTTCGAGATTGCAACACCTTCCAGTCGCTGTGTGGGAATAAGGCTCTGCCGCCTCAGAAGAGCAGTGGCACCGCAAGGGAAGAGAATGACTCTGAATAGAAATGGAAAGCAGGAGATGGAAATCCTCAGAAGGAAAAGAGGCCGAACCAAAGGGCCGAAGGAAATAACCAAAGGCAGAGCTAGAGGGCCGAGGGAAATAACCATTTGAGCGCGCAGGAGACTTCATTTTCTTGCGGAGGAGGTGACCTCAACCTGTGCAGAGGAGTAAATGCCGCTTGGGGTGGTGGCCAAGCAACATTAATGCTGGAGAATGCCGAGGAGAGAACTTGTGGGTGGCCATGTGGCCCTGCCACGCGCCAACCCGCAAGCTGTTCTTCGTACTTGCCCGATTAAGCACTCGCATCTGGGGATAAAAACATTTAACATTATATCACATGCCAAATGTATATTTAAACCATCCAAAACTTAACATTTAATTTAACAAAAAATTATAGATCACAACATTACTTCACATGCCAAATGTACTTCAACCATCCAAAACTTGAGTTTTAAAAACTTTTTGATTATATCACAACATTACTTCACATGCGATGCCAATTGTAGTTCAACTATCCAATAAAAACATTAAACATTTAACATTATATCACATGCAAAATGTAGATTGAAACCATTCAAAACTTGAGTTTTAAAAACATTTTGATTATATCACAACATTACTTCACATGCCATGCCAATTATAGTTCAACTATCCAATAAAAACATTTAACATTATATCACATGCCAAATGTAGATTGAAACCATCCAAAACTTAACCTTTAATTTAACAAAAAATTATAGATCACAACATTACTTCACATGCAAAATGTACTTCAACCATCCAAAACTTAAGTTTTAAAAACAAAACAAATTATAACACATAATTACATAACATGCCAAATGTAGTTCAAAATAAAAACATTAATTTATAGATGACAACATTACTAGTAGTTCAATTATCCAAAATTAATTTTTAAAAACCAAACAAATTATATAACAACATTACTTTATATTCACATAACGAAAGTACTTCAACCATCCAAAACTTAACTTTCAAAAACAAAACAAATTATTATGTCCAACAATTGTAGATCTCACAAGTATCAAGTTATATATATATATATATATATATATATATATATATGACTGTGCATCTAGATAATATATAAAAAAGTAAATTTAAGACTAGAAATCTCAATCAAATCTACAAATCATGTCCATCAAATGCAGATGGATGTAGTGTCTTTCCTAGCAGAGTCTCAATCTGTGCGCTATCTTGTGAAGCATGGGGAACCTGTACACAATGCACGTACAAACATTAAAATTTGATGTTTTAAAAATGAGTGAGGATATATAGAACTTCATGTAAAAAACAAAATATAAAAAAATCATGCAATACCTCATGAGGTTCCCTCTCCATTTGTTGCTCTCCTGCTACAACTTCCCCCATGGGAACATCTCCAACAGTAAACTGTACAATATACATGTACAGTTATATATATATATTAAAAATTTTCAGATGAAAATGCACATGTATATATAAACTTATTTTCAATAATATTAAAAAAAAAAGTTAGACAACTTGTTCAAATCGCTGAAATGGTGTGGATGTTCCTATCTCCATCGCTAGAGTCCGTGGATTAAAGAAATCTTCTATAGAAACCTAAAATTCAAAATTTTAAAAGTATAAAATAACTCAAGATCAAGATTTCAATTTATAATAAAACTTTTAAACTTCAATTTATAAATTATAACTTTAAAAAAATTATATATATTTAAAAGTGAAAAATTGAATACTTATGTAGGTGGATTTGGGACATCTCCTAAGAGAGGCTCCAAAAGAAAATTTCCAAAAACCTAAAATTCAAAAAATTTAAAATAACTCAATATATAGATATATATCTCAATTTTTAATGGAAATTTTTGAGGTGGAATATATATAACTTAAACACAAATTTTAAAAGTGAAAAATTGTCCATATTTGTTGTGGATCTGGCACATCTCCTAAGGAAGTAGAAGGTACAGCTCCCAAGGAAGAAGAAGGTACCTCCATCCCAAAAACATTGGACGGAATCAGAATCTGTTAAAACATTTTATTATTATATATGTACATGTACATGTGTGCACAATTATTTATTTTAAAAATATCACTTAAAAAACACTAACATTTGTCAACATATCTTGATGGTGAGACCCATATTGATTGTTTGAACCATAGGCCCCAAACGTGATATTAACATTTTCGTCATTCATCATGCGTGACAACTGCAAATGGTGTTTTAACATATAATGATACATTTTTGTTATATTAATGTACATACAAATAAATGTATACATATACATACATGTATTTATTACAAATTGTACATGTATGTGTTAAAATAATTGAACCCTAACCATTAACACACACTGTTCCCATGCCCTCTTCCTCGTGAAGAATTAGGTCTTTCCAACCATTGCGACAATTATTTGCATATATTCTGAGATCTTCAACACTCATGTTTTAAATCTCTTCATTTGTACAATACATAAAATTGGTGCATGCATTCTCACGTGCTCTTTGTCGATTTAGACAAACATCGACTCCACCCAATCTGTTGTGAACATTGTCGATGATGGCATCCCTTGCTTCTCGAATTATTTGAGAAGTGGCATCCATCTCTGACCGCAAATTTTCGACCCGAAAAAGTCGACTCACCAATGGTGGCTCAGGGTGAGGCAACTCAACATCACACCTAGCGCCCCTACGGTCACACAATTGACCATTCCTAGGACCAAAAAATTTTGACGGAAGGTCATTGTAATTGGGTTTCATTTCCAAAAAGAATTCTACATAAAACAATTTTACAAAATAAAGAGGAACCTCTTCATTCCATGGGAGTCTTTCATAGGTTGCAAGGTGCTTATCATACAAATAGTGAGCTATATTGGGGTGCCTGAAATATTGCACCTTCAACATCTTTCTTTTCAACCCTTCTTTGAAATTAAACATTGACTTCACCATTTCTTTTGTAACTCTTGGTTTTACATCCTCCCATTTATCGGGACCCCTTACTATTTCCTTTCTTTTTCTCATGACTTATACAAATGTATCAGTGGTTGGCCCAAGATTTTTGTACACAGCTACTAGTTCGCCTAATGAATGTGTAACTATTTCGAGGCTTTGAGGACTCTCAACAGGTAGAATCAAAGCCACAAGATATCTCTGCAATTTTGCATGAAGTTATTAACACCTTTCTAAGGTGCATTGTGCCATGTTTCTTTCCCATGGTATATCAGAAATGTCGGTCAGATAAGTTGTGGTGCGTGGACAACCTTCTTCTTGAATGTAGAATTTTTCCCCGTGTCTTTTTTTACCAACATTTGGAGCATTTTCAGCCTCTGCATCAATATATATATAATTTTGTATATTATAAAAAACACATGTAAACAAATTTGTACAAATTGAATGAAACAAATATTGAAATTGATGGTAACCTCGACGTGGTTGGCTAGCATCTTCTCCACCATGAAACTGTTTAGAACCAGAACGAATCTGTTGAGAACTAACACCACTAGCCATTGATTGGCCTCTTGGAGAATAAATATCACCACCTTCACGCAACTTGATACCACTTATTGATGGCCCTCTAAGGGAATTTGAACCACCACCAACCTCTTGAGAGGAGAGAGAAGCTTCATAAACAAATACGAATTTATAATCAATTGAAAAATACATTCATACATATAAATACACACATACATTTTCATTGATTAAATTATGTTCAAACCATGCCACGACTGGGTGAACCATGGGCATGCTCCATGGATGGAGTAGAGACCCTTCTCCTCTTATTAGCTCTTATAAAATAAAAAATGAAACTTATTAACAACTAATTTAACTCACAAAGTTGATAAAAAATCAATTCCATATGTACGCACATGTATGGAGATTTAAGATTATATTTAAATACCATGAACATTCCTCGATCCCTGATTCCCCCCTCTCGTAGAGATATTGGATTCTATTGATCTTCGTCATTCATCCTCCATGATATATATATCTACGGTGGACATTTACAATTATTTTTTTAAATAACTAATTTAAAATAAATTCAAAATAAATTTCAGAAAATTAATGTAATTTAGTGTAAACAAATTATGCAAAACACAACTTTCAAAGCACTAATTGATGTGCGAAACTCAATTTAAGCAAAAAAAATTATAAAAATGATAATTTCACCAAATTGCGCTTTACATGGTGGGAACACACTTGGTATAAAATTGAAAAAAACACAATGTCATTAAAAAAGAAGTGAAACTCCATTTAAACAAAAATTTGTTGAAGTCCCCACATTTTAATTTTATAAAAATGTGAAGTTCACCACTTATTGCAAATGTGAAGTTCACCAAGTTGATCTTTACATGGTGTGGTGGGAGCACACTTGGTATATAATTTAAAAAAACACATGTTCAATAAAAAATACACATTTATAAGTACAAAACACACACATATCCAAGATATGTTACAATGTCCATCAATAAATTTTGAAGGACAACGTCTCAACACTAATTCATCTTTGAGAGATGAATCTTGAATTTTTGAAGAAGAGCGTCTCAAAACTAATTCATCTTTGAGAGATGAATCTTGAATTTTTGAAGAAGAGCATCTCAAAACCAATTCATCTTTGAGAGATGAATCTTGCATTGGCATTGCCCTGTATAATTATAATTCATCTTTGATAGATGAATCCTGAATTGGCATTGCCCCACACAATAGATCAGCAGACATCTTAATCACATTTGTACAATGCCTTATACTAAAAAATTGAAATTGGATAACAATATTTTATGCTATTCCATGTAGTTCTTTTAGCCTCTCCTTCTTAACTTGGTACATGCCATTCATTTGGTTGCGCACAAGTTCAGAATTGGTGAAAACTAAAATTCCATTTGATCCATACTCCATCATTGTTCCCAAGCCTTCTATCAATCCAATATAATATGCCTCGTTGTTTTTTGTTCTTCCTGGTATATTCATTTTCCTTTGGATGAATTTTCTAGTCTCAATATTGGAAAGCACATATGTAATCACTACTTTCCCTGGATTGGGATAGCAAGAAAATTCTATGCATAATTTCCATTTTTCAACCATATTTAATGGTTTTCTTATCCCTGAAAAAAAATAAAAATAAAACAAAAATAAAAATAATAATAATTAAATAAAAATATATATTAAATTTACATTTATTGCAAATGCATGGGAGAAATGACACAAGATCATGAGATAAATGACATGTGCATGGTTTATCTTAAAGTTTGACTTAAAATTTTTATGGTAGAATTCACATCTAGAATTAATGGGAGGAAGCTTTGAATTTGTGGGAGAAATGACATATGTACACAATTTACCTTAAAGTGGTTGTGTTTTATGGATATTAAAATGAATAATTTCTATTTAGATCTATTCCATAGATTGACTGTAGGGGCATTTACTAGATATGTCACCTTTCATAAAAGATGAGATCCAGAGGCTACCTGTCCCTTTATAGACTCTGTGTTGGAGTAGGGTCTCCCACATTGAGGAAAGTTGTTCCAATTTTGTATTATTTTGATTATATTTAGTCTAGCGCAGGGGTGATAGTGCGGATAAAAGCCCCAATATGTTGTAAGTGGGCAAATAGGTAAAACCAAGAGTCCGCAAACCATGGTTTGTGTACCATGGTAAGTCTAGGCTAAATTGGTATAAATAATAAGTCTTTTTGAGTCGATAGGTAGAAGATGGATAGAAGGGACTGCTAAGTGCGGATTGTTAGTCCTGGATTTTAGGTATTTGGGTCGGAATCCTGCTAGCTATGTGTGCGGAGATCCTTTGTCCTGCTGTGTGCGAACCCTGCTGGCTGTATGCGCAGGTGGGATTTGGGGTTATGTAAGAATATGCTGATAATATATGAGAAGTATTGCTGGTATTTGGTTTTGGATCTATCTGTTATATGAATATGAGCTCTGTGTTAAATCTGTGATAAGGTATGAGTGATCTATGTTATCTGCTATGTTCTATAATATATGCTATCTGGTCTGCTGCGCGTACTGTAATTTATATCTTTGCTGGTTGAACACACGTGGATGCGGACCTAAGATCTAGATCTGTAATACTATGTACACTGGTTATCTATTTAAGCCTGCGAACTATCTCTGTTTCCATAGATCTGTGCACTGTGCTGGCTTGGCTTACCTGCTCTCTTTCCGGGTGCAGAAACCTGGTTCTAGCACCCTCCCATACTACTTCGGGTGAGACTTTGACCTGCACAAGCAAGTCACTGCTGAAAGGGCCAGTAGTATAGAAGTTTGTTAGCAAACCTTAATGTGCGAACCTGGGTTAGGACCCCTAAAGCCAACAAATGGTTCCATTGCTGGGACAAGGAGAATTTTGAAAGAGCAGTCAGGTAACGCCAGAATGCCAAAAAGAAGGTAGATATGGCTGCAAATTTAAAACTACCTACCTTCAAGGGTGCGGGTGATGAGGATATGGATAGGTTCTGGTTTGTTGTTGAATTAGTATGGATGGCGCAAAACATCACAAGTGATTCGGTGAAGCAAGCCCAACTATCTCTGGCTTTCGAATAAAGAGCTCTGGATTGGTATATGGGATACATTGGACAACATGAAAATGCAACTATTGATGAGATCAAAACCACACTGAAGCAGAAATTCAAAATACCTAAGTCCTATTCGCAGATAGTTAATGAACTAAAAGATATCAAACAAGGGGTGTCTGAATCTGTATGGGAAGCGGATCAACGGTTAAAGAAAGCCATCAGGGAAGGTGGATTCCAGTATGACGACATACAACACACATAATGGTTCATTGGTATGCTTTTACCTCACCTACGAATAACTATGGGGCAACAATCTATCAAAACGCTTGAAAAAGCACTGGAAATAGCTATGAAACTAGAAGCTGCCCCAAGGGATGACACCCAGTTGGGGGTGCAGCAGATACAAGGCCAGCTAGAGGCGATGCATATGGAAATTCATAATCTAGGCAAAGAGCAAGGGCCAGAAGCCAGCCCTGGGAAATGGTGCATCTAGTGTCGAGTAAATGGTCACACCAAGGATCACTGCGTATGTACGAACAAGAGCGCCTAGCCCTTTACGATCTAGGGAGGCCATGGGATCCAGTAGAGCAATGATATGGTGTGAGGATTTCCACTTTGCTGGGCTACATGACACTAGCCACTGCCCTCGCGCTACCACATATGGTACAAAATTTTACCAACAGTGATGTTGGTTCTGCAGAATAGTTGGCCACGATGAGAAAACGTGTTGCACATATGACTTACTAACTGATTGGGGAAGAATATTCAGGGTTCAGTCTAATCCAGCCTCGCCCAGGTCCCCCACAGGAATAGGAGGATCCCCAGCACGAGGAAGGGGAGGAGGCTGAGGAGGCAGCGCAGGCCGAGGACAAGGTCAGTTGATTTTCTACAATTATGGGGAAGTAGGCCCTTTTGCACGAGATTGTATAAACCCAACTCGATAGACATGTCAATATTGTAGACAGTTGGATCATCTATTGAGGAGTGCCCGATTCTATTGGAAAGGGTTCAGGAAAAGAACCCTACGCAAAATGTGCAGAGGGTGAAAACAGAACCCTGGGGGCAGCACCGACAACTTCCTTAGTCCAAAAGGGGTTGATGGAAGCTGTTGTGGAAGAAGAGGGATACCCCTCAAAAGAACTCGTCCCTAGCATGAGCAATGATTACGACAAAATAAGAGCACCTAACATGGAGCGAGGAAACGAGGTCAAACCATTATTACAGGCATGTATAAAGCTACTGCGTAACCAACAAGCTATGGAGAGTCCTCAGGAACTGATTGATGGGTGCGTAGAGAAGACCATGCCTATCACACAAGTACAAAATGTGCACAAAATATACAAACAGAAGAATCGAACAGGTTAAGAAATGTGGCTGACGGCGCAGATTAGGGATTTTAAGATGGAGGAATTTGTTCTTGACTTAGGATCCGATGCGAACGTGCTCCCTCAAAAAACTTGGCAGCGCATGGGCGAACCTAAGATCGAATGGTCCACTGTACAGCTACGCATGGCTAATCAACAAAAGATAGTGCCACTAGGAAAACTATCAAACATAGTTGTGAACATTGTTGGGGTCAGGATACGAGCTGACTTTGAAGTTATCCAAACAGTGGAAGATGCAGACCCCTACCCAGCACTTCTAGGCTAGGATTGGGCGATTGAAATGGGAGGCATCATCAACCTGAAGAACAGGAGTATGATATTTGAGAACAATTGAATATGAGTAATTATCCCGTTAGACCCTGCAAAAGGACAAGGATATACCGAGACAGTGCAAGGAAGCGAAGAGGGAGATTACTTATATAGGGTATCCACATAGAAGGATAGTACGTCTTCTGAGAAAAAAAGTAATAATGGATACCTTTCTGACTCAGAGGAGGAGTTATAACTTTGGCAACATCGGCTGCAGAGTGCATCCACACTACGATGCCTCCGCATTACCAGAGATATCATATGTATGACGACGGAGGTAAGAAAGCTGCCACGGTTTGATGGTTCAGGAGATGTGGAGGTAGCCTTGCGAAGCACCGATCACGTGGCATGGGGTCCCTCACAACTAACCATCGCACCTAACATGCCTACCAACTTCCAAGATGTCACTCTAGAGAACAAGCCTGTGTTGGGAGATAATGCACCTCCTCTCAGGATGATCGAGTCAGATATGGAAGAAGTACCAAACGCACTTGGGGTGCGAAAAGTAGCCGTTGGCATCATAATGTCTAGTAAAAAGCAGAAGTTACCGTTGTTAAGGATGATTAAACAACAATTAATGAAGAAAATCTTGCGGATTCTTATCCATTTTCCAGATGGTAAGTTCCACATAAGATCTACCCAATCGTTGAATAATCATGGAGGCTATAAAATAGCCGGGCTAACTCAGCTTACAGTCCCTTCTTACTCACACTCCATAACCATGACTTCTCTCTACGCTACGACCCCCATGTCTGGGCAAACCACCCCTCCTCCTACAAATGACCCCCCAGAAACTGAATTCGTATTCCGAGCACGAACAGTAACTCCTAGCCCTTCTACACTTTCTACACTAGCAGGTCACAAGGAAGAAGATATAATGGAGATTGAATCCGAGGGAGAAGACGTACCTGTAACCTCGCTTACAAGGAAGGGCAAGGAACTAGCCCAAGGATCAAGACAAGCCTCACCAGATGCTAGAGGGGCTGTGGGAAAAACTAGAACATCCCCGCAGACGCCAAATCGTTCAACCATGCAAAACATCAACGTGCACACCAGAAAACCTAAATGGTCTGGAACCATATCTGCAATCTCCCCTGACTTCCAGAGACGTCCCTGTGATTGGCGACCTTTGCAACAACCTCCGGGGAGTCAAATTTCTTGATCACGACTTGGAAAATCCTGAAATTTTTCCTGAATTGGCCCTGGCATTATATTGTGACACAATCAGCATGCATGAAGGAGTCACAGTCATCCCCCAGTGCTGGGTGGTCGGCCTAGCCAGATTTGGAATCTTGAACCTCATGCGCATGCCCACTTTTGCCATTACACTATCACGGATCGGGTGGCCTGCCAATTGCTTGCACTAATTCAATATGGCTATTTATGGATTCAGGATAGAGTTCCCATTGATCCTGCGCTAATCAACTGGATTACGGGACTCCCTATGATTGGTCCACATCCTATGGCAAAGGTAGGCAAGAAATACGAAGCAGAAACATCCACCGAGGTGCGTCAAGACTACCGTGTGCTTAAGAATACAAGGGGGTTCGTCATCAAATCTGTCAATGATAATGCTACACGATTAGGCACCCAGATATTGGCCTGTAAATTAATGCAAAAGTGCCATCTCACAACAGTTCCTGCGTATGTCATCTAGTTAGCTGGTCAATGTGCAAAGAGGGTTTGCTACAACTGGGCCCAACACTTGCATGATGAATTCTTGATAAATGTTTATGACTCCCAGGTCCTTGAAAAACCTTTTCATTTTTCCTGGCTACTACTTCTTATAGCCCTCGTCACCTGGAAAACCCCCGAGGGAGTAGTCATACTTGAGCTCAAACCTGGTATGTGTGAAGGAGCTTGGTATGCCCATTTGTGGGACTCCAAAGATACGCAACGCTCAGAAGACAACCAAATCTTTTGGGTCCTTTTCCAAAGTATCTTGGCAGAAGCAATAAATTCACGACCCCGACTATCCCCCATCATATATGACAAATACAAAGGGATCGCCAAATTCCAAGCTACGATGAGCCACATTCAAATCTGCAGCCGTATGGATAACACCTGGACGATGCTTCCCTTTATGGTATCATATGAAGATTTCGAACAGGTGATTAAACAATGGCCGCCTACTTGGAAGCTGGGCTTCGAACACCCCCCAAGGAACGTTGAAGCACTCAGTAGCGCCTCAGGAAAATCTACGGGCACAACAGCAACTGAGAACACTCCACTAACCCAACACCCACACAGAGCCACTACAAGAACTATAGGCGAGCCTCCAAATATCATTGTAGGAAGTACCAAATGAACAAGCGATCCTGTAAAAGGAGCACGAAAAAAGCACCGGGCTCAACACCAGGAAAGAGATGAGACGATCACTTTAACGGAAGGCAATCTTGAACAAATAGCAGATGCTGTTACATTGTCCACAGAGGAGAGATGGGCAGCTCTTGCGGAGTAACAAAATCTTGCAGTCGATACCATTTAGAATGAGCTTCTCGCTCTATAAAGTAAGACAGATGACGCATAGACTCGTGTCGCTCGAGGCTGGGACCCCTCGCCTTCGAGCAAACCGGATTTAGTTACGGGGGAAAGGCACCTTTGCCAAATCCCTAGCGGTGCCCTTATCATGGAAGATCAGGTGCCAACAACACAGATCCCAGCAAGAACAAGAGTACAACTGAATCTCACCCAGCTTTCACATGAAGCAGTACAGGATCTTCATACAGTGGTTTGTCATGAGATCCACCATTGGAACCAACACGTAAGTCAGAAAATTGCACTGGCCGAGTAGAAAATCACATAACAAAATACTGCAGTGCTTCTCGCAGCATCCCAAAAAGCAGAGCTACAGACGGTTATACACCAGCTCTACATGGAAGTAGAAGAGGAACCTTCCCCTCGAGCCACACCCCGAGTAAAGATAGAAGCATTGGCAGCTTCCAGAACAGAGATGCAGACCCTAAAGACACAGATGGAGCAACAAATCAGTAATCTCCAGGCCAAGTTATAGCCTGAGACGCCTCCCGAAGTTCGTTCCCAACGAGCTACGTTAGTCACTGCAGCCGCCCACACCATTACGGGACAAATTGACTAGGGTGCGCAGTTATTGGAGACTACTTTGCAACTCTGGATGCAGATTCAAAATGATCCAATCAAGCGAAAAATTAATCAAGAGCTCCTCCATAAAGAGGAAGAGTTTGAATAAATTGGGGCTACCATCTCAACTCTGATACCAGCTCAGCGTCTCACCCGTCTACGAACCAGCAAATCCCTCCGCACTAAGATTGAGGCACTTTGGCACAAGAAAGACGTCATTGGACAAATATTGAAGCTATGGGCAAGTATTGCCCTCAAATTGTCCCAGGATATAGATACTGAGGTACGAAGACTCAACCAGACACTGGGAAGTGTCACCGCTGCCACAGAGGGTCCCATATCGCAGAAGTTAGTAGATATCGCATAGAATGTTGCAACACAGAGCCTAGAAGTATTGGTCCCACTGGTTATAGCTGTTCAGACACTACACGCGCAAGTGGAGGCTCCCTCACCACAGTGACTCGGGACGAGTCACAAGATTGTGTTGGGGGACTGTTGGAGCAGGGTCTCCCACACTGAGGAAAGCTGGTCCAATTTTGTATTATTTTGATTATATTTAGTCTATAGCAGGGGTGATAGGGAAGATAAAAGCCCCAATACATTGTAAGAGGGTAAATAGGTAAAACCAGGAGTCCACAAACCACGGTTTGCGAACCATGGTAAGTCTAAGCTAAATTGGTATAAATAGTAAGTCTTTTTTAGTCGATAGGTAGAAGATGGATAGAAGGGAATGCTAAGTGCAGTTTGTTAGTTTTGGGTTTCAGGTATTTGGGTCAGACTCCTACTGGCTGTGTGCGTGGAGATCCTTTGTCCTGCTATGTGCGAACCCTGCTGGTTGTGTGCGCAGGTGGGATTTGGGATTATGTAAGAATCTAATGATAATATATGAGAAATATTGTTGTTATTTGGTTATGGATCTATCTATTATATGAATCTACATTCTGTGTTAAATCTGTGATAAGGTAGGAATGATCTATGTTATCTGCTATGTTTATCTATAATATATTATATCTGGTCTGTTGCGTGTACTGTAATTTATATCTCTGCTGGTTGAACACACGTGGATGCGGACCTAAGATCTAGATCTGTAATACTATGTACACTGGTTATCTATTTAAGCCTACGAACTAGCTCTTTTTCGATAGATCTGTGCACTGTGCGTGGCTTGGCTTACCTGATCTCTTTTCGAGTGTGGAAACTTGGTTCTAGCACCCTCCCATACTGCTTTGGGTGAGACTTTGACCTGCGCAAGAAGGTCACTGCCGAAAGGGCCAATAGTATAGGGGTTTTTTGGCAAACCTTAACGTGCGAACCTGGGTCAGGACCCCTAAAGCCAACACTCTGCCTATAGAACTTATAGAATTTAGTTAACTACCTGTCCCAATTATACGCTATGAAGGGTGTACAGGACCTGTAGAATCACTAACACTACTTTACGTAGACATAAGGGTGTATAAGAATGCATTGTTTTTACATTGGATATTAAAATGAAGAACTTCTATTTAGATCTATTCCAAAGATTGACTGTAGGGGCATTTACTAGATATGTCACCTTTCATAAAAGATGAGATCCAGAGGATACCTGGCCCTTTATAGACTCTACCTAAATAAATTGTAGAAGTTAACACTACCTGTCCCAATTATACCCTATGAAGGGTGTAGAGGACCCGTGGAATCACTCACACTACTTTACGTAGACATAGGGGCGTATACGAATGCATTTATTTTAAATTGAGTATTTTTCATTTTAAATTAAGAATCTATTTGAAATAATTACCTATATAAGGTTAAAACCTATGTTTTGTATCAAATCACTTTTGGTTTCAATGGAAAACTTTTATGGCTGTAATATTCCAAATCTGGAAACTACTAGCAAGGCATGACTGGAAAACGCATTTTCCAGGAATGGCTACTATAAGATTTGAAACCAGGACCTGGATCCCTTATATTAATGTATCTAAGTCCTAAATCCAAGAGATGGCTCCAAATAAATCCTTCTAGGCGGGTTAAACAAATCTCCCACACCTAATTGTCTTTAGAAATTGCTCGATGAAGGGACTGCAACATATGTAAGAACATATAATGGAATAACATCGTTATTATGGTAAGCCTTAGTACATGAAGATGTAAATAGCCAACAAGTGTATAATATAGTAGCAAAAGAGTACAAGGCTTTGAGGAATCAATCACTCAAGCTGGGCAATGGGAGCCTCAATAGAACATGTACAAGAAAATGAATAAACATTGTTACATGTGAAAAGCCCTAGCTAAAATAACTCAGTTTATAAGAGACATTACAACATAGAAAATACAAGGATATGGAAATATCAGCTCAAAAAAGGTGGGGGAGCAATCTATCAACCCCTGAAAATAACAATACAACAATCCTTAGAAGGATTGGCTGCAATACATGTACAACTGGAAAATCTGTAGAAATGTCGAAGTAGCAGGATACTAGCTGCAACTCAAAACTGGAAATACATGGAGATGGATGAATATGATGCTCAATCTGAAATAAACCTCCTCCAATGGATCTCTCAAGTGCAAGGCTGATCCCGTCACTGAAGATCTTTCCCTCCAAGATAGTGGTGCAAACCCCCACTGCAAATGCACTCTAAAATAACACAGTCAAGGAGATGGACTGCGCTGTATGAGATAGAAAATTCTTGGCCTGGTGCCAAAATATGCAAATCAGCTCTAGAATCTCATTCACTAACCTCTCGGAGGAATAGGAGCTCCCTCCTTTGAAAGATGAGCCAAGGAAAGGTGTTGTGGAACCCTCCACTGCAACACCCAGCAACACTACGTTATACTTCAGCAGAAATAACGCAGTAACTGATGGAAGTGGCTTTGGCCTTGAGCCAAGATGTGGAGAAATGAAGTGAAATCCTTCAAGAGGCCTCTCAAGAAGGAGACTAATTCCTAAACAGGAATCCCTCGTGCTAAATAGCACTGCAACTTAGCTGAACAGCCAGAGACTGCAAATAGTCATCAGACAAATAATCAAATACTCAAAGATGTCCCACTATGGTTGCCTCTTCCTCCTTTTATGCAAGTGAATGCCTCTTTGCCTTGGACCCCACTCATTAGGGTTTCTTCCACAAAGAATATTTCTCCCTCTCAAACTGCGCTGACTTCCCAAGCAAGCTACACCTCTTAGGCAACATTGTTGACTTGGTCAAACTTGACCTTGTCCTCATGCAATTGCCCCTTTTCACACTAGAAGGTGAAAAATCAAGCTAATCCATAGATCCCTTTCACACTATGAGGGATTTTATTCCTACTCATGGGATTTTTACCCATTTTATTCACCTCCTAGATGAAATAAGAAAAATTAATATTCCAATTTGATGCTTGCAAATTTTGGAATATTACAGTCCTCCCCTCTCAAAGATTGCTTGTCCTCAAGCAAGTACAAGGATAGAGTGAATTATTTCCTCCTCTCCCTGTAGAATCCCTGTATGATGATCTCCTCCAAGTGAAGTGATGCTATCTCATCAATCAAGTCTCCACATTTCTCCTCCTCAGCATGCAAGTCAGCTATCAAGCCATCATCATGTAAAGGTGAAATACCCAAGAGGATAACAAAGTGATGTCTAGAGGTCCCTTTGATGAATGGGATCAGAAATATAATGGGAACTATATCTCCCATATGGATCCTCCATCCCCAAGCTATAATCCATGCAAAATGAGTCACCTCCCAACTAGGCAACTCCTGAAGACTGTCCTCCACCTTTAGCTCCAGAAAAGTAGGTGGGTTGAAATTCTGCACATGGTAGACAATGCAGTCTACCCCACGCTGTCCATATCTCCACTTAAGATAAGTGTAGAGTGTCTGCTGATCCTGGGATACAATAAGGTTACCCTCAAGTGGCAAGTTGAGGACTAGACCTCCAAAGATCTCTCCTCCAATGCTGCAAATCATGCTGGCCCAAATATCCCCATATATCATGAGTTGGAATTCATCATCATATGGCATCTCCTCCATCATATGGCTCACCTCATAAAGATACAAGTGTGTTGTAAAGGTGACCATACCATATCTCATGTTCCCCTTAAAACATGTAGTGCAAAAAGTGTGAGTAATTTCTCCCTCAAAGGACACATTCACCTAATGTGTCTCTCTCTCAAGCATGTTCCTCATAAAGACAGAAACAATAGAACCACAGGGAGAAAAAATGAGAATCATGCTTGCTGCCATATGTAACAAATGAGAAGGACAATGGTACCTCAAGTGCAACCAACGTAGCTTGACCCTCAACTACAATAGAGACTGATAAAAAGTGTGGCTTCTCAACCACTTGCCTGCTGCTCCAATCTCCTCATAAGTATGGAGGAAGTGAATGATGTAAGGTGTACAATGATCATGTCCTCCATAATATATCTCTTCCCTAAGTCCTCCTAGGGAATGACCATCAATCATGCTTATGGCCTCATCTAAACCATGTGGTCTAGAAAAATTAATTCTCTTCCTTGGAGCATCATCCTGCACATGTATGATTAAGGGACACATATATACATTGTACAAATAATCATGTAAACAACAATGAATACCCTTACCATACTTTCCACTCATACAAATGGAGTGGCTCATAGATGAGTCTCCTCTCATCCTCAAAGAGAAAAGAGGTGGCTGTGCTAACTCTCCCAAAGAGTTATGTATCTCCTCCATCTGCACCTGATCCATGCATCTCCTCGTATGCTGATATATCTCCTCCTTAAATCCCATCCAAAAATACCCCTCCATGATGGTGTGGTATGCTCTCATAGAACAAGCAGGGCTGAAAAGGAAATCCTTATGAGTTGTTTGTAGTAACTTCTCCTTGAGCTTGGAAGCTCTAGATAAGAAGATCCTACCATGATAGTAGATGACCCCATCTCTGACTGAATATCTCTCCTCATGCAACTGTTCATCCAATATCATGCAAGTAAAAATATCCTTGGAATACTCCACCAATAGCTGGGAGTTCCAATATGGATCTATCCTCCATAGTGACAATGCTGATGATCTCTCATGAAGAACATATTTCATATGGTCACCATCTTCTTTGACATCTCCCATGTCAAAGATACAAGTTGGAAGGATGCTATCCTTCCCCTGCTGCTTCTACCACAATGCAAAATCTGAAATGGAAGTGGGTACTGATGATGTTGAGGGAATGCTCCCTCTCTCCTTGAGTCTACCCCAGACTCCCAGTGCTGTATCAAGCTCTCCCAAGGTTCCCACTCCTCTGAAATCACTGAGTGGTGCCTCAATTGATGAAGCATCCATCTTCTTCTGCTGATCCAGTGGTCTCCCCAACAAAATGTCTCCATGCAATGGGACAACATCATCAAGAGGTGACTGCATATATGAATGAACAAATCTGTCCATGCTTCCACTACGCAATCCAATCACCTTCTTAGGTGCATCAACCTCCAGAAATGAATAGGGATGTGTACTCCTCATCTCATGATGCTGGGTCTTCTCCCTACCTCCTCCTTGTGTCTCCATGGTTCCACACCTCTTCAACAATGGCACATGAAGAACATGAGTTGTGCCTTGATCTCCACACATGATATCCTGGGGACTTCCTTGCAAAGATGCAAGCATCCCTCTATTTGGAGCAAGAGCTCCTCCTTCCTCTGCATGAGGTGCTAGATCAACTCCAGATATGACAGTGCTGTTTCCCTTAGCTGTATCAACATGAATGGGAAACCCTCCAGGGAATGGATCCTCTTCTGGAAAAGGGACCTCTTTGCCTTCTTGTGCCAAGATACAAGATGAAGGTCTTTCTCTGTAGTGGCTCTGAGTCTATAGTTTCCTCCATCACATGCAAGGGTTTAAATGTGTTTATCTCCTCCACATGTGTTTCATAATTCTTCCTACCAAATCTTTCCACCAAATTTTTAATGAACTTTTCACAGGAAGAAGTGTTTGCATTCTTTAAAGAAAAGGACTCAAATAACCACCGTGCATAGGCCTTACCTCCCAAGTGCAACACTGCTATTTTGATGGCTTCATCTTCAGGAATCTGATGCTGCTGCAAAAAGGTGTCTAGCTCTTCCACCCAAGCTCTAGCTGAACATGTAGGGGAACCATCAAAGATATATAGAAGAAATCTATCCTCATTATGCTGCTTGCTCCTCCTCACCTCGATCTTGAAAAACTCCAGAAAGGTGATATGATCTCTAAACTCCTGAGTTTGAGAGTCATACTCATGCAAGAAACTACTAAGAGTTCCCCTCTTTGGCACTCCCTCTTCTTCTCTTCTTCTCATGGCAAGACTGACCATATGACTGCGTTGTACATCATAGGGTGTGGCTGCATGCTCACACTCCTCATATGACAATCTCGAGTTTTATTTAGATTCAAACTCTTTCGAATATTCTCCATACATCTCCCTCTGGATCTTCTTGAAATCTTCATGAATAATATGTACAGATTTAGGAAGAAGCTTTGTAAGCTTATCCCCTTTTCCTTCTCCAAAATATGGAGTCTTTTTCTTGCTTATTTATTTTTCTCCTTCTCAATGAGGATAGGAAGTGCAGGGTTCTTCCTCTTCTTTCTTCTTATCCTCCTTGGGGAGGTTCTTCATGGATATGAAATATGATGAGATAAAACCCATCCTCTTCAATCTTCTAATCTCGTGGGCTTAGACTCACAGGCTGAGCCAAGACTATGCTCTGATACCACTGTAATATTCCAAATCTGGAAACTGCTAGCAAGGCATGACTGGAAAACACATTTTCCAAGAATGGCTGCTACAAGATTTGAACCTAGGACCTGGATCCCTTAGATTAATGTATCTAAGTCTTAAATCCAAGATATGGCTCCAAATAAATCCTTCTAGGTGGGTTAAACAGATCTCCCACACCTATTTGTCTTCAGAAATTTCCTGATGAAGGGACTGCAACATATGTAAGAACATATAATGGAATAAAAATGTTATTATGGTAAGCCCGAGTACATGAAGATGTAAATAGCCAAAAAGTGTATAATATAGTAGCAAAAGAGTACAAGGCTTTGAGTAATCAGTCACTCAAGCTGGGCAATGGGAGCCTCAATAGAACATGTACAAGAAAATGAATAAACACTACTACATGTGAAAAGCCCTGGCTAAAATAATGCATTTTATAAGAGACACTGCAACATAGAAAATAAAAGGATATGGCAATATCAGCTCAACAAAGGTGGGGGAGAAAGCTCTCAACTTCTGAAAATAACAATACAACAATAATAGAACAATCCTTAGGAGGATTGACTACAATACATGTACAACTAGAAAATCTGCAGAAATGCCAGAGTAGCAGGGTAGCAGCTGCAACTCAAAACTTGAAATACATGGAGATGGATGAAGATGATGCTAAATCTGAAATAAACCTCCTCCAGTGCATCTCTCAAGTGCAAGGGTGATCCCGACACTGAAGATCTTTCCCTCCAAGATAGTGGTGCAAACCCCCATTACAAATGCAATCTAAAATAACGTAGTCAAGGATCTGGATTGCACTGTATGAGATAGGAAATGCTTGGCCTGGTGCCAAAATATGCCAATCAGCTCTGGAATCTCCTTCACTAACCTCCCGTAGGAATAGGATCTCCCTCCTCTGAAATATGAGCCAAGGAAAGGTGTTGTGGAACCCTCCACTGCAACACCCATCAACACTACATTATACTTCAACAGAAATAACGCAGTGACTAATGGAAGTGGCTTTGGACTTGAGCCAAGATGTGGAGAAATGAAGTGCAATCCTTCAAGAGGCCTCTCAAGAAGGAGAAGAATTCCTAAACAGGAATCCCTTGTGCTAAAAAGCACTGCAACTTAGTTGAACATCCGAAGACTGCAAATAGTCTAATCAGACAAATAATCAAATACTCAAAGATGTCCCACTATGGTTGCCTCTTCCTCCTTTTATGAAAGTGAATGCCTCTTTGCCCTGGACCCCACACATTAGGGTTTCTTCCACAAATAATATTTCTCCCTCTCAAACTGCATTGTCTTCCCAAGCAAGCTACATCTCTTAGGCAGTGCTGTTGACTTGATCAAACTTGATCTTTCCTCATGAAATTGCCCATTTTCACACTGGAAGGTGCAAAATCAAGCTACTCCATAGATCCCTTTCACACTATGAGGGATTTTATTCCTACTCATGGGCTTTTTACCCATTTTATTCACCTCCTAGATGAAATAAGAAAAAATAATATTCTAATTTGCTGCTCGCAAATTTTGGAATATTACAATGGCTTTAATATGTCTTTCTTGAAATGTGATGCACCCCATTAAAATGGGAGATATATCGAAATGATTCCTATGGTGTATAAAAATATAGATGCATAAATTTAATGAGAATATTTTTGAGATATAAAAGTCCAAAATGGAAGAGTTGTTTGTAAACAAATATCAATGCCACTATGGATATAGATATGCTTCATTAAAAGAGATTTTTCTAGAAGGATGTCCACTAAGTTGGAAAGAAGGGAAAATATCACAATTATATGTTAATGCATGCGTTTTACATTGAATATTTTTCATTTTATTAAAAATCTATTTGAAACATTAAACTATATATAAGGTTAAAACCTAGATGTTTTGTATCAAATTATTTTTGGTTTCAATGGAAAACTTTTATGGCTAATGTGTTTTTCTCAAAATGTGATACACCCCGTTAAAATGGGAGATATATCAAAATGAATCCTATGGTGTAATAAAATAGTTTCAAGTAGTTTAAAAATATAGATGCATAAATTCAATGAGCATAGTTTTGAGATATAAAAGTCCAAAATGGAATAGTTGTTTATGAACATATATCAGTGGATCACTATGCATATCACTATGGATATATTTGCTTCATTAAAAGAGATTTTTCTAAGAGGATGTCCACTAAGTTTGGAATAAGGGAAAGTGTCACAAAATTATATATATGTTAATGCATGTGTTTTACATTGAATATTTTTCATTTTAAATTTAGAATCTATTTGAAACAATTACCAATATAAGGTTAAAACCTATGTTTTGTAGAAAATTGAACTTTTGGTTTCAATGGGAAACTTTTATGGCTAATGTGTTCTTTCTCGAAATGTGATACACCCCATTAAAATGGGAGACATATCGAAATGATTCCTATGGTGAAATAAAATAGTTTCAAGTAGTTTAAAGATATATATGCATAAATTCAATGAGCATAGTTTTGAGATATATAAGTCCAAAATGGAATAGTTGTTGGTGAAAAAATATCAGTGGATCACTATGAATTATTTGCTTCATTAAAAGGGATATTTCTAGAAGGATGGACTTTAGTTGGAAAGAAGGGAAAATATCACAATTATATGTTAATGTGCATGTGTTTTACATTGAATATTTTTCATTTTTTTAAGAATCTATTTTCAAAATATTTAAAACTATATACTTGGTTAAAACCTATGTTTTGTATCAAATTACTTTTTGGTTCTAAATACTATACATGTTTTACATCGAATATTTTTAATAATTTTTTTATTTTATTAAAAATCTATTTGAAACAATTAAACTATATAAGGTTAAAACCTATGTTTTGTATCAAATCACTTTTGGTTTCAATGGGAAACATTTATGGCTAATTTGTGTTTTTCTCGAAATGTGATACATCCATTAAAATGGGAGATATATATGGGAATGATTCCTATGGTGTAATAAAATAGTTTCAAGTAGTTTAAAGATATATAGATACATAAATTCAATGAGCATAGTTTTGAGATATAAAATTCCAAAATGGAATAGTTGTTGATGAACAAATATCAGTGGATCACTATGGATATATCTGCCTCATTAAAAGGGATTTTTCTATAAGGATGGACTAAGTTGGAAAGGAAAAATATCACAATTATATGTTAATTTACATGTGTGTTTTACATTGAATATAAAAGGTATTTTCTCTCTCTCATTGTCTGAGACCATGGATATGAAAATGAAAAACTTGAATTTAGATCTATTCCAGAGGTTGATTGTAGGGGCATTTACTAGATATGTCACCTTTCATAAAAGATGAGATCCAGAGGCTACCTAGCCCTTTACAGACTCTGCCTATAGGACTTGTAGAAGTTAACACTACATTTCCCAATTATACCCATGAAGGGTGTAGAGGACCCGTGGAATCACTCAAACTACTTTACATAGACATAAGGATGTATAAGAATGCATGTGTTTTACATTTAATATTTTTCATTTTAAATTAAAAAAATCTATTTGAAACAAAATTTACCTATATAAGGTTAAAACTTATGTTTTGTATCAAAACACTTTTGGTTTCAATGGGAAACTTTTATGGTAATTTGTGTTTTTTCCTCGAAATGTGATACACCACATTAAAATGGGAGATATATCGAAATAATTCTTATGATGTAATAAAATAGTTTCAAGTAGTTTAAAGATATAGATCTGCATAAATTCAATGAGCATAGATTTGAGATATAAAAGTCCAAAATGGAATAGTTGTTGGTGAACAAATATCAGTGGATCACTATGGATATATTTTCTTCATTAAAAGGGATATTTCTAGAAGGATGGACTAAGTTGGAAAGCAGGGAAAATATCACAATTATATGCTAATATGCATGTGTTTTACATTGAATATTTTTCATTTTATTAAGAATCTATTTTCAAAACAATTAACATAGTATAAGGTTAAAACCTATGTTTTGTATCAAATTACTTTTTGTTTATAAATACTATGTGTTTTACATTGAATATTTTTCATTTTATTAAAAATCTATTTGAAACAATTAAACTATATAAGGTTAGAACCTATGTTTTGTAACAAATCACTTTTTTGTATCAAATCACTTTTGGTTTCAATGGGAAACTTTTATGGCTAATGTGTTTTTCTCGAAATGTTATACACCCCATTAAAATGGGAGATATATTGAAATGATTCCTATGGTGTAATAAAATAGTTTCAAGTAGTTTAAAAATAAAGATGCATAAATTAAATGAGTATAGTTTTGAGATATAAAAGTCCAAAATGGAAGAGTTGTTTGTGAACAAATATCAGTGGATCACTATGGATATATCTGCTTCATTAAAAGGGATTTTTCTAGAAGGATGTCCACTAAGTTGGAAAGAAGGGAAAGAATCACAATTATATGTTAATGTGTGCATGTGTTTTACATTGAATATTTTTTAATTTATTAAAAATCTATTTGAAAAAATTAACTATATAAGGTTAAAACCTATGTTTTGTATCAAATCAATTTTGGTTTCAATGGGAAACTTTTATGGCTAATGTGTTTTTATCGAAATGATTCCTATGGTGTAATAAAATAGTTTCAAGTAGTTTAATGATATAGATGCATAAATTCAATGAGCACAGTTTTGAGATATAAAAGTTCAAAATAGAATAGTTGTTGTTGAACAAATATTAGTGGATCAATATGGATATATCTCCTTCATTAAAAGGGATTTTTCTAGAAGGATAGACTAACTTGGAAAGAAGGGAAAATATCACAATTGTTTGAGTCCTGATCTTATAAAAGGTTTCCACTAAATCCATCCCTATTACTTTTCATGTGAACCACATTCCCAAACCCACACATCTATGTACCTATGAGCCAATCCAAGTGTAAAAAGGGCTTATTTCATATTCTACTTTAACACATATATGTGATTAATTATCATTAGAATTTATATGGTAGAAATACATATAAAGAGTAATCCTTAGAATTTATATGGTAGAAATACATATAAAGAGTAATCCTTAGAATTTATATGGTAGAAATACATATAAAGAGTAATCCTTAGTATAGATCTATTTTGACTTTAAGGAATAAAGGTAAGTTTTTTAGAAAGTTTATCTTAGGAGGTAGAACTAAACCTTCTATAACCCACAAAAGAAACCATGGCCCGTGAGCATCACATGCAAACACAAGTTACTCCCATTTTTGAAACACCGCCTCACATCATCATAAGGGATCGAAACCACTAAGCAACCCATACTAAGTTCCCTAGAAGGGATGACTATCATATTTAATGATTGGGTTTATCTCCAAGGTCAAAAGGAAAATCAAAGTTAGGAAAGGGAATTAGAATAGAAATTAAGGTAAGACCATGACCTTTTACCCAAAATTGAACGAAGGTGAGAAACCATATATATCATGAAGGAAGTTCAAGAAATATTATGATATAAGAAATATTAAATGAAAATCAAAGTTAGGAAGTTAGGAAAGGGAATTAGAATAGAAATTAAGGTAAGACCATGACCTTTTACCCAATATTGAAAAAAGGTGAGCAACCATACATATCATGAAGGAAGTTCAAGAAATATTATGATAAGAAATATTAAATGAAAATCAAAGTTAGGAAGTTAGGAAAGGGAATTAGAATAGAAATTTTAAGGTAAGACCATGACCTTTTACCCAATATAATGATTCGGTTTATCTCCAAGGTCAAAAGGAAAATCAAAGTTAGGAAAGGGAATTAGAATAGAAATTAAGGTAAGACCATGACCTTTTACCCAATATTGAAACTTAAGGTGAGAAACCATATATATCATGAAGGAAGTTCAAGAAATATTATGATAAGAAACATTAAATGAAAATCAAAGTTAGGAAGTTAGGAAAGGGAATTAGAATAGAAATTAAGGTAAGACCATGAACTTTTACCCAATATTGAACGAAGTTGAGCAACCATATATATCATGAAGGAAGTTCAAGAAATATTATGATAAGAAATATTAAATGAAAATCAAAGTTGGGAAGTTAGGAAAGGGAAATAGAATAGAAATTAAGGTAATACCATGACCTTTAAACCAATATTGAACGAAGGTGATCAACCATATATATCATGAAGGAAGTTCAAGAAATATTAAATGAAAATCAAAGTTAGGAAAGGGAATTAGGATAGAAATTAAGGTAAGACCGTGACCTTTTACCAAATATTGAACGAAGGTGAGCAATCATAGATATCATGAAGGAAGTTCAAGAAATATTATGATAAGAAATATTAATTTTTTTTTGCAAATTCTGAGTAAATTTAATTTAACTAATTTTAATATGAGATATGAACAGTCAATTCTTAGCAGAAGCAATGAGACTAAATGAGGTCTACGGGTCTAATAACACCAATAATAGTATGTTGAAAGACCATTGATCCCAGTATTGTGACTATTGTAACTAACATAAGCTGTTACCTATTCTAACGAAGGTTTTACATATTCCATAAGGCTGGATACACTGTAACCACTTGCATGATACTAGAAGCTCTCATTACACTAGTTAACACAGGGAATAGAACACATAGACTAGTGTAGATTACATAACTAGTATTGGCTATTCTCTAAGCTATCAAGAAATAAATTGGCTATTCTTTAATATTAAACGAAGGTGAGCAACCACAGATATCATGAATGAATTTCAAGAAATGTTATGATAAGAAATATTAAATATTTTTTTGCAGAGGCTTAAATTCTGAGTAAATTTAATTTAACTTCTTTTAATATGAGATATGAACTGTCAATTCTTAGCAGAAAAATTTAGCCTTAATGAACAATCAATTCTTAGCAGTCAATGGTTTTTTAGTGTCTAGTTTTCCAGATGGTCAAGTGACCTGAAACATGGAATACTTCTCATAGCTGTTGTAGTGGTTGTATTAGAGTATTTGAATACAAAGGTAAATATGAAAAAACCACTAGATGAATTGATTGAGTTGGCCCCATTCTTGGTGGCTTGGGAATTCTAGTGTTGAGATTGCAACAAGGTGATAAGCTTAGTGAAAAGAGTCGCCTTCACTAAGTGGGCGCGCAGGCTATTTTTGGTGCAAGTGTTGAAGATTGCAACAAGAAACAGTGAAGGAGGTATCCTGAAACATCATCCTTGATCCTAGTTGGAAAATAATCACCTAAACTAGGTGGGGCCCACACAGGTGATTTTTGGCGCAAAGTCTATTTTTAGACATGTCGATCATGATTCTATGAGATGAAGGATGCTATTTATGGAGGGTTGGTCAAGTTGGAAAAATAGATGGACTTCTATTTTTAGACACATTGGGCAAAATCTATTTTTAGATTGCCAGTCTAAAAATAGATATGTTGAATATTATTAGCTCTTAATAATATTTGGACTATAAACATTATCTTATTCTCTTGGAGCACTTCAGTTAAGTGCACAGATGTGGCACAGAAGCTGACAGAAGGAATTACGCTATTCCTAAGGGTTAAGTGGAGCTATTGCATGGATACTTCAGTTAGAACTCATGTGACAGAGTTTGGTGGAGTTGATTGAGGAAGTTAATGGAGTTGTGTTCAGTTTAACTAATCTAAACATAATTGAGCTAGTTGTATCTAGTCTAACTGATTGATACACTAGTGAGAGTGGTGTGAATTAATTAATAATTAATTCACTAATTATAAAATCATTAATCAACTAAAGAATACATCAGTTAACTTCAGTGCATGGACAGTTTCAGTGGAGACCAGTGGAGAGATAGGTGAAAGGGCAAGATGGACTATCTGTTGTGACTACTAGTGATGCATGAATTGCATCTACATATACATTGGAGTTGCCAATGATAATAACGCAGTCAATGAGAGTGGGATTACATTGAATTGGTCTTTGTAATCAACTTGGATTGCGCAGTGGAGGCAGGCTAGCAGGAGGCAAAGATTGGTGCATGGATTTGTAAGATTGGTCCTGATTTAAGAGCTTGTGATAAGATTTGTATGTTTGTATGAGATTGTCATATGATCTCCATGTTACATAATATATAGTTGGGTTTTTTAGCTTCAGGCTTTCCCGTTAAACAACTGTGTTATGTGTGTTTTTATTGCTTCATGTGTTTTGCAATTGTTGATTAAATTTCCGCAAGAATTATAGTGGAAGGATTCTGTATTTAGCAAGAAGATAAATATTGTTAGATCAGGAGAGTCCAGATATATACATGCATATTGTATATAATTTCTACATCAAGTCTATTTTTAGACATGTCGATCATATTCTATGAGTTGCAGGATGCTATTTGTGGATGGTTGGTCAAGTTGGAAAAATAGATGGACTTATATTTTTAGACATATTGGGTAGAATCTATTTTTAGATTACCAGTCTAAAAATCGATATGTCGAATATTATTAGCTCTTAATAATATTTGGACTATAAACATTAACTTATTCTCTTGGAGCACTTCAGTTAAGTGCACAGATGTGGCACAGGAGCTGACAGAAGGATTTACGCTATTCCTGAGGGTTAAGTGGAGCTACTACATTTGGATCGAGCCTGATTAGTGTGTAGCGATTGGATTTTACTGAGAGCTTATGAGAACTTGCTTTGTATGAGGAATGTTACATGATCTCTATGACATATATTATATACAGATAGTTGGGGTTTTTAGCTTCAGGCTTTCCCGTTAAGACACTGTGTTCATATGTGTGAATTTTTATGGTTTCAATGTATGCATGCAATTGATTTAATTTCTGCATATGATGATCAATAGTAGAAGAGATTTTGTATTATGCATGAAGTCAAATAGTGTGTGATCAGGAGAATATTGGATGTATAACGCATTATTTATATAATTTCTACATGGTATCAGAGCTATATTGATCATTGGAGAAATTGCAAATCATTGAAGCGGTTGAGTTTTGTGCTAGTGGAATTCGAACTTGCAGCAGTGTTTTCTTGGTGTCAAAGTTGAGATGTCTTTCAACGGATTGCGATTGGAGTATACCCTTGAGGGTAGCTCAAATTATATTGCATGGAAGGATAGGATGGAGGTGGAGCTGGAGGATAATGGGTTGAAGGAGTTCATAGATGTAGAAATTCCAAAACCTACTTCTAGCGATGCTGCCGCACTTGACGCATGGCAAAATAAGACAACAAAATGTCGAAGGATTATGTTGGAAGGTGTGAAGGATCACATAGTGTCCAGCCTTCATGGTAAATCTTCTCCATTCTTGATGTGGAAAGCTTTGATAAACTTGTTCCAAAGCAAGAGCGACCAGAGGAAGTTGGCACTCAAAGATAAACTCAGGAAAATAAAAATGGAGAAGGGCGAAAGTATACCCAAGTACCTCACGAAGTTTTTCCAGTGCAGGGATGAGCTGGGAAGTGTGGGGTTTACTGTAGATGAAGAGGAATTGGTGAGCTTGGCTCTCCTTGGGCTTCCGAAGAGTTGGCATTCCTATGAGGACTCTGTCAATGGTCGGGAGAAACTGCCAGGATGAGAGCGACTTTGGTCGGATCTTGTGTAGGAGGAGATAAGGTGGAGTACCAGGGATGGATCTTCATCAAAGAATGAAGATGAATAAAATTGCGCTTTGGCTGCCAAAGCAAGGAAGGGGAAGGGAAAGAAAAATCCTTCTCAATCCGGTGCGAAAGGCAAGACGCAGGACATGTCCAAGGTGAAGTGCTTTCACTATCACCAACATGGACATTACACCACTAATTGTCCACAGAAGAAGAAAAATAAGCAAGCTGCTGGATCTGCAGCTGGAGAGGCCTTAGCCTCGCATTTTGAGCTGGATTTTTGCTAATCACATGCTTGGTATCAAGTGTGATGGGATCAGTGTGGTTTCTTGACAGTGGTGCATCTTTCCATATGAACAGAGAGAAAGATTTGTTTACTGATCTGGATGAGAAGGATGTTGGAGTGCACATCGAGATGGGCGATGATGGTAGATACAGTGCGGCTGGTATCTGGACTATTTCCTTTGAGAGGGAGTCTGGAAAACCTTTCATCTTGAAGGATGTCATGCATGTTCCAGGATTGAAGAAGAATATAATCTCTGTGGTGATGTTGGAAGACAAGGGATATTATGTTGTCTTTAGCAAGGGAAAGGCTTTCCTGTGTAGTAAGGCAACTGGTGAAACCCGGAGGATAGGGGTTCAAGTTAAGAACCTTTATCAATTGCAGGTAGATGGCTGTGCAAAAATGGCAGGCAAAGCGGAAGGAGTGGTGAGCCGGGATGAGGGCGAACTGTGGCACAGGAGATTGGGCCACCTTCACCATGGTGCTTTGAAAATTTTGCAGCAGATTTCTACTGAGCTTCCCAAAGGTACACTTGCGCAGTCAGATCAGTGCAAGGGATGTACTTTGGGAAAATTTGTTAAAGCCACCTTTCATGAGAAGGATATTCATGCCACGACGATCCTTGAGAGAATTCACACAGACGTGTGTGGACCTTTCTCAGTAGCTTCGACAGCAAAGCACAGGTATTATGTGATATTTGTTGATGACTTTTCTCGTAAGTGATGGATCTTCTTCATGCAGAAGAAGAGCGAGACATTCTAAAAGTTCTGTGAGTTCAAGGCATTGGTGTAGAAAGAGTCGGGGAAGCAGGTGAAGGCTCTTAGGAGCGATAATGGTGGTGAATTCATCTCGGGCGAATTCAAAGAATTTTGCAGCGCAAAAGGAATTCGAAGAGAGCTCATAGCACCTCATAACCCACAGTAGAATGTGGTCATAGAGCAAAAGAACATAATGATAGTGGGTGCTGTATGGGCGATGTTGCATGATCAGGGCCTTCCCATACACTTGTGGGCTGAAGCTTGCAACATTGCGGTTTATGTGAAAAAATGTTGTCCTCATAGAGTACTTGGCATGAGTACACCTGAAGAGGCGTTTTCTGGTAAGAAGCCTGATATTTCTCATTTGAATATTTTTGGCTCTCTTGTTTACATTCATGTGACGAAGGATGCCAGGAAGAAGTTGGAGCCGACCGGAGAGGTTGGGATATTTGTGGGGTACACAGAAACAACCCACAACTATCATGTGTATTTTCTAGACAGTCAGAAGACTATTGTGTGACGGGATATCAAATTTCATGAGGAGAAAGCCATGAAGTGTTCGCTTGAGAGGGAGCCACACTTGCATGCAGATGAGGAGCTATTAGTTCCTAAGGATGAGTCTTATGATGTGGATCAACCACAAGAGGAGTTTCATAGAGTGGAAGAAACCACTCATGTAGCGCCAACCATCACAGGGCATAAGTGCACTACAGAAACTGAACGACTAAATCTTAATGCAGAGAAGATTGTAGGAGCACCTACATCACAGCGCAGATAGAGACAGTCATCTAACCGATATACTGGATACATGGCTCTGATGAGAAAGTGTATTGTGACAGAACCATCCTCTTTCGAGGAAGCTGTGGATGACCCTGTATGGGTAGATGCCATGGTGGAAGAGTATGATTCGATTGTCAGAAACAATGCATGGGAGATTGTCCCAAGGCCGGAAGGGAAATCAGTGGTAGGTTTGAGATGGATCTACAAAGTGAAGCAAGACACTGATGGGAGCATCGAGAAGTACAAGGCAAGATTTGTTTCCCAGGGCTTCTCACATATTGAGGGGATCAACTATGAGGAAACCTTTGCACCTGTCACAAGGTATTCTTCCATACAGAGCATCCTAGCTCTCTCAGCGCAGATGGGATGGCACATTCATCAGATGGATGTGAAGACTACGTTCCTCAACGGAGTGATTGAGGAGGAGGTGTACATAGAGCAGCCCGAAGGTGTCGAGATATTTAGCAGTGAGTCGCATGTGTGCAGGCTCAAAAGAGCGTTGTATGGGCTGAAACAAGCACCTCGTGCTTGGTACACATGGATAGATAGTTATTTCACTGGTCTTGGATTCACCAAGAGTGAGGCGGATCCAAACCTATACCAGATTGTGGTGGAGGGTAAGTTGCTGATCATTGTAATTTATGTAGATGATTTGATTTTGACGGGTGATGAACAGTTGATACTCTCATGCAAGGCTGATCTTGCGAAGGAGTTTCAGATGAAGGACTTGGGCCTCCTTCATTATTTCCTGGGATTTGAAATTTGGCAGCACAGTGATGCACTGTTTGTGTCTCAAGGCAAGTATGCCCGGGAGATACTGGAGAAGTTCAACATGCAAGGCTTCAAGCCTATCGACACTCCTCTTCCTGGTGGTTTGAGGAAAGAGGATGCTACATCAGCAGAGGTAGTGGATGCCACTGTTTATCGATAGTTGGTTGGTTCGCTCATGTATCTAGTCAATACACGATCGGACATATGCATGCTATTAACCAGCTTTCACAAGCTATGGTTAAGCCTACTGTAGTAGATCTGATAATAAAATGTATAGAAATGGAAAATATGCCCAAGAAATAACACCATTGAAGACAAAACTTCATATCTTCATTAATATCAAAACCCTTAAGGTAGGGCAACACCATACATTCACTCCTTAAGGAAGGAGATCACTCCACAAGCCATATGCTTGCCCATACAATAATCCTTGACTTCTCTCAATGGAGAGTATCTAGCCTCTATATAGGTTTCATATATGCAATACCATGGGTAGTTCCCATGGGTCTCTCAATACCATACATCCAATACAATGGGCTTATCACTTTATTCCCTAGCTACATGTGGTCCCTTACATAATGTGGGTTAACCACTTTATTTATTAACTATGGCCCATTTATTTATCATTATTATATTATTACATCATATTATTCCCTTGGGTACCTCCCTCTGTACCCTATATTATCCCCTCTAGGTACACTACACCTACCAAGCTCTTTTGGAAGGCGAGGAAGCATGTATTGAGATATCTCAAAGGCACATCGGGATATGGATTATGGTACAGACAGTCGGATGAGGTGAAGCTGCATGGCTTCACAGATGCAGATTGGGCAGGGAGCCCAACGGACAGAAAGAGCACATTTGGAGGGATTTTCAGTATCGGGTCTACAACAGTTTCTTGGTGCAGCAGGAAACAGAGATCCATGGCACTCAGTTCAGTGGAGGCCGAGTACATGGCAGCAAGTTTGGCTACATCCAAGGCTATATGGATGAGGAAGATCATGGTTGGGTTGTTCGGTTCACACTTAGATCCTACTGTGATATATTTTGATAATCAGAGTTGCATCAAACTCTCGGTTAATCCAGTATTTCATGATATATCTAAACACATTGACATCTTGTATCATCATATCAGAGATTGTGTGCAGCAGAAGATCATGTTACTTTCTTACATTCCTACGGAGGATCAAGATGCTGATATCTTGATGAAGGCGCTCACCAAGAGAAAATTAGAATACCATAGAGGCAGGATCGAGGTGGCAAATAATCCCTATCTTTTTGAGAGGGAGTGTTGAGATTGCAACAAGATGATGAGCTTAGTGAAAAGAGTCGCCTTCACTAAGTAGGCCCACAGGCTATTTTTGGCGCAAGTCTATTTTTAGACATGTCAATCATATTCTATGAGTTGCAGGATGCTATTTGTGGATGGTTGGTCAAGTTGGAAAAATATATGGACTTCTATTTTTAGACATATTGGGCGGAAACTGTTTTTAGACTGCGATTCTAAAAATAGATATGTTGAATATTATTAGCTCTTAATAATATTTGGACTATAAACATTAACTTATTCTCCTGGAGCACTTCAGTTAAGTGCACAGATGTGGCACAGGAGCTGATAGAAGGAATTACACTATTCCTGAGGGTTAAGTGGAGCTATTGAATGGAGACCTTAGTTAGAACTCATGTGACAGAGTTTGGTGGAGTTGTAGAAGTATTTGGTGGAGTTGTGTTCAGTTTAACTCAGTTATACACAGTTGAGCTAGTTGTATCTAGTCTAACTAATTAAGACACTAGTGAGAGTGGTGTGAATTAATTAATAATTAATTAGCTAAATATTAACTCATTAATCAACTGAAGAATACATCAGTTAACTACAGTACATGGACAGTTTCAGTGGAGACCAGTGGAGAGATAGGTGAAAGGGAAAGTTGACTATCAGTTGTGACTATAGTGATGCATTGATTGCATCCAACACAGAGTAGAGTTACCAATGAGGATTTCATGAGCAAGGCTGGAACAATTTGAGTTCATTCAGAGCCATTCTTCAGCAGGGATTGCGCAGTAGAGGCAGGCTAGCAGGTGGCAAAGATCGGTGCATGTATTTTCTAGATCGGGCCTGATCAGTGTGTAGCGATTGGATTGTACTGAGAGCTTGTGAGAATATTTGTATGAGGATTGTTACATGATCTCTATGACATATATTATATACAGATATTTGGGGTTTTTAGCTTCGGGCTTTCCCGTTAAGACACTGTGTTCATATGTGTGAATTTTTATGGTTTCAATGTGTGCATGCAATTGATTTAATTTCCGCATATGATGATCAATAGTAGAAGAGATTATGTATTATGCATGAAGTCAAATAATGTGTGATCAGGAGAATATTGGATGTATAACGCATTAGTTATATAATTTCTACATCTGGCATGTGGCACACATATGTCTGTATTGCTAGTTGTAACTTTCGGGAGGGAAAAGTTTAGATATGATGGGCATAAATACTTTGAAAAACAAAGACGAAAAAATGAAGTGATGTTAAAGTGAGATAAGTGATATTCTGCACCCAAATATTTTAAAGGTGGGGGATGTTTATTGAATTTCTATTGTGACAAAATAACTAGGTGGAAAAATTTAAATGGAAGGGAGGGAATCTAATGAATGGGATTAGATTAAAATTCTAATTTATGAGGAATTGGTGGTGAAAGGGTAGTGGTTAAGCAATAATAATACCAAAAAAAATAATTACGCCGTGGAAACTATAATTTTATTACTACGGTTAAAAGATAATTTTATTACCACAGTTAAAATAGTGTTCCAATTTAGTCTGAGCTATTCTGCAATACTATTGTCTGCTTCTGAATAAGGGTAGTAAGAAATTTTAGATTGATGGATGCATCCGTGGCTAGGGACTGTAACTATGAGGATGAGACAAAATACAAAACAGGAAGAAATTTGGTGAGAAATTTGGTGTTCTAGTGGCCATGATGGAAGATTTCTTCACAGGGAGAATGTTAAACATCTAAATGTTAAACTGCAAAATGCAAGAACTTTGGCAATTTTTTAATATGTAACACAAAAAAATTGATAGTCATATATTTACTGAAAACGTAAATTGAGAAGCATGGAAAAAAAACAACCGTCTTCAAATTTTCAATTGACAGGCATAATATATTTGAAATTCCAGGCCTGATTGGAATCATTAAATCTGATTCTATTTTTTTATTTGAACTTGCCAGAAAGAGCACGTCTGGTACTGTGCCTAAAGGGGATGCTATTTTTTATTTTATTAAAATCTAGTTTGTTTTTGTTGGAACATAAGTACCTGAAAAGTCGCAGCAGAAGATGCTGAAGACACTGAAGAAGATCTCTGAAGACGCTGAAGACGTTCTGGAAGAACTCTGCGAACAAAAAAATCAAATTAAAAAAAAACAACAATTTTTTTTTACAGAAAATAACAAATTTACCAGAACTTACCTCCTCAGCGTGGCACAAATCAACAAAACTCCCGCAGCGCAACAACAAATCAACTAAATTCGCGCGGGACAACAACAAATCGACTAAATTCGTGCGGGACAACAACAAATCAACTCAATTCACGTGGGATAGATGTGAGCGTGCGAGACATATGTGAACAAAAACCTGGAATAGTTTACGGGAGATATATTTATAAAATAATAGTTCAGCCGAACTAATAGTTCGGCCAAACTTTGTTTGCCGGTTTTCCAAACTCCGGCGAAAAATCTGCTTGCCATTGTCATCAGTACGTCGCCAATGTAAACGGAAAACAAAGTTCGGCCGAACTAAATTCAATAGTTCGGCTGAACTGTCAAAGTTCGGCCGAACTATGGAGGGAAAAAAATTTCTGCCCTGAGTGTTACCCATCTTCACATTTTCACCCATAGACTAATGGTCTCTATAAAATTTGAGATTTTTCTGTGCACAGATAGTTTGGAAGAATGATTTAAAATGTAGTGAGGATGTCAAGGGATAAGGTGTGAATGCAATGGATATGATGCCAATTTTCCCTACAAGTTGACAGAGTTCACCTGCAAAGACAAAAGCTATGTTTTGTGCTTAAAAGACTAATAAAAAAATTATTGAAAAAGAACAACTATATTTTTTTGTTTGTCCTTATAGAACTTACAACTAAGCTTCTTAAGAGAAAGGACTGAGAAATGTACAAGAGAGAGGCCACCAGGGCCATGAATGAGGTACAACTAGGTCACTAAGTTTCTCATAGGATGAGCAGCACTTTCGGTATGGGGGTATGATGGGCCTCCAAATTAGATACAATTTAAGACCCATATAACCATTCTTCAACACATTTAACCTCTCTCTTTGTATTTGATGACATGTTTTTGAGCTATAATGTGTTCATTATGAAGGTTTAGATATAAGTATATATTATGTGGCTAATATTATTGATTTTTGTATAATATTTAGAGAATATTGAGTAAATTATGAATGAGATAATATAGCGACTCACTCCTTGCTAAAAGATGGAACAAGATTGGATAATAAATGAACATGATATTATGAAATTATTGAGAAAAATATGGAGATCCAGTGACAAAGAAAATCGAGAAATGTGTTCCCTATCATTTAATGAAGATTCCTATTTTTGGGGACCAAATCCACTTTTTGAGGGATTTTGGAGGGGAAAGTTGCTTCCTTTCAAGGAGGATGCTTCCCTGTCAATTTTATAAGTACCAATTCGAATATTTCTCTTGGGGCATGTATTTCTTAGTCTTCTTATGGAGAAAATTTGTTATTTAGCAGATATACTTTCATTTCTAGCAAGGATGTACTTGGATTGACTCTAATAATGAAGTTTGGTTCCATTTTTAGCTTCTAAAGTTTGGTTTATTTCATAGGAATTTGATTATCCTTGGTATTTTCCATCCTAGGAGCCTCAAATCCATGTTGTACAATTTCTTTGTCTTCTTTGCACTTCTTATACTTGCATCTTACTTTTGTTTTTCATATTTCTGCATTTAGTAATCATATTTCATTTGTTGTTGGTTAGAGTGGTTAAATGATTGAAGTAAGTTTTTTTTGCAGGTCATTTATATAGGTACAAGCATGATGCATCCTTACAATAGATTTGAAAATTCATATTCATCGTTGAGCTACTTGGATTGGTTTACTAGTTCAAATTTTTGGAATTTCTAGAAGTATTGTGTAGCAAAAAACTACCCCATCTCATTTTCATTTGATTTATTTGTGAATTTGGCAAGTCAATGTTTCGGGAAATAACTCCCTAGAGGTTTTTTGGGTCAAAACCTCCACAGATCAGGGCATGCTACTCAAGAAGGACTCACACAACCACACTTGTATGCTAAAAACTAGATAACATCGATAGTAGAACTCACCCGTAATCCTACGTTTGATGTAGATCCCGCGGGGTCCAAACCCCCAGCAACCCTTCTTCCACTTCAACCTGGAAATCAAGAAAGAACATGCACGGAAATCTAGTTGTACAACATATATCTATCCTAAATGTCAGTGAAATCCATGTGAAACATCATATAAACCATAATAAATGCTTAAATAATAATCTTTTCACATATGCAAGCAGATATTAACACGTGAATTCAGGAACAAGATGGTTCTTCTTCATTACGAACATCATGTACAGTAATAAAAAGTGGAGAGATCACCTGAATCCTTCCATGATCTTCGAACAGACCGTCGTCCGGATCTGTCCCGCCTTTGCCTCGCTAGGATACTTTCAAGACTTGTGCACACGAGATGACATATAAACTGATGAACATCTCCAGGAAACAAGGGTTTCCTGTAAAAATCTGTGAAAGTGCAGGAGGCACGGGAAATCAGACTTGAATTGGGATTCCAAAAGAGTATAATATCTATGATTTTTCTCTTTCTTAGGCCATGCACATGAGGGGATTTTATACTCCCTCAAAGTAGTTTCAATCAGTTGGAAACAGTTGGCCACGTGCTGGGGTGGTTGAACTACTAGAGTAACCATCAACCCAGCCTGAAAATAGGGAATTTTGTATATTTTTTAATAATTTTAATAGCATATGCGGAAAAGTGTGTATGGACTCACGTATACACGCGGAAAAGTCTGGGCATACCCGCGTATGGGATTTTTAACACTGTTTTTTATGAATTTTGTTCAAGTCTGTGGGAATGGGTTCCCAAGGCCAAAGAGACAATCATGAATCACATGAGGGTGAAAAATGATGCTATAACAGTCAACTCGAGAAACAAAAATCCTGTAGCAATCATGTAGCAGTTTGTTTTTGAGATCTTCCTTGCCCAAATTCACTCCAAATTCATGGTTGAAGTAGATTTATATCCTATGAATGCTACACTTTGGTTGATATGAGGCTTGGTTAGGTTTTCATTTATCTCTTACATTGCTTGCTTCTTGAATGTTGATTTCTGCAATTAGTCTAGGTTTCCTTTCTACAATTTACTTTAACCAAAGTGTGTTTTCCATCTTGCAAAAGTAATCTAAGACTTTTCTTTCCCACAAAATAGAATAGATTTAATTTAATACCATTTCCTTTCCAACAATATAGATTATAATTTCTTATTTTTCATTGTGCTTTACATTTTTTAAAATATAATTGATTTCCTTTCTATCATTTACTTTCCAGCAAAAGTAGAATAAGTTTATTTATCGTTATTTAGCTTTTGCAACTTAATATTGGCAGCTTACCTATATATTTTCTCATTTTAAATTGTTTCATTGTCTTCTTTCACTTGCATCAAATGGATTCAGAATAAGAAGAGGAAGGTGTCTATTGCACACAAAATTTCATCCCCTCTTAAGTTTGTACGAACTTCAGGTTGATAATTTAAGTTGGTAGCCTAGGGAGTTGCAATATTGGGGCTCATCGCTTTTTAGCGCCATTTTCGGGGAGGGTGTCAAAGTATGCACTCTCTTGTTCTTGGAATGATTCCTTCTTTCTTTTCTACATTCATATTTTCAAAAAAACAAAAGAAGAATGCATTAGACATCTCTCATTATATTGGCATATTTTCTTATAAAAACAAAAAATATATTTCTTCAATACCACAACCGCCACCCACCATACACTTTTGCATGTATAAGAAGAATATGTGGCAGAGAAGTTAGAAGGAGACATGGACCATTTGTATTCTGTCAACCCATATCAACAATGGTATTATCTTCCCCAACCTTTTCTACCATATCAAGTGTTTTATGCCATTCCTTTTTTTTATCTATATCAACATCAAGCTTCTAAATGGGGTGATCCATATTTTCCTCAATATCCATATCCTCCCCAACATGCCATTCCTCCTTTACATCCATATCCACAATAACCTCCTCAATGGGGTGTTCCATATTTCCCTCAATATCCTAAATTCCCATGTCCACACTAGCCTCCTCAATAGGGAGATCCATCTATCCCTCAATATCCTCAGTATCCTAAACTCAAATCTCAACAAACATACCATCCACCTCCTCCAAATCTGTCTTAAAGACCCACTCTCTCTCAAATACCTGCACCTTCACTTCCCAACCCCAACAATAAAATGCCTCTGCCCCTTTACAACACTGAGATGAAAAATATTAAAAAATAGCCTCTTCATATAAATGATATTAATCTTAGATCAAGAATATTATTTCAAAAAGAAAATTCAGTTGTTGTCATTAAAGAACAACATCAAGAATAAGAATATCGAGAGGAGAATAAATAGTCATGGACCACCTTTGAAGAAGAGTAGCCATTAGAACATGAGATCGAGGAATTTCTAATATGCCTTCAGGAGACTAACCAAAAAATAGTATAAGATTTTAATGGCATGGAAAAATAAGGCATGAAAAATGATCTAGATAAGCAATTCAACTAGGGGTATCAACGCTATATTGAGCTTTGGTTCCAGAAAATGAACAAGAGGGGACATCATTCTCTTCTTCAACAGTTCTTGATATCATCAAAGTCAAAGCACTTGGTCTCAAATTATCATGTACATGTCAAATCATATATTTCAAGACTACACATGAGTTTATATGTCATATTGTTATACACATGGATCCATTAGAAGTATTCCTATACTTGAAAGAGATTTTCTTTTTTTTTTCAAGTAGAGTAGCATAGAAAAGGAATAAAAAAGGGAAAAAGGAAAAAATAAAATAAAATATCAGGTGAAAACCTCCTTTGAGGCACCTGAGATTGGCTCATTGATTGAAAGCCTCTATGAGGCAATCATTAGGTTGGAGAAAAGAGAAAAAATAAAAAACAGAAAATAAAAAAGAATGAAATAAGATCCTAGGTGCAAACCTCCTTTATGGCACCTAGGCAGACATGTTGGTTGAAAAAATCATTGAGGCAAATAGTAGACCTAGAAAAAAAATGAAAATAAAAGCTATTCTTTGCCCCAGGTATCTCTCTCTGATGAATACAGGTGCTCCCCAACCTCTGCAAGCAACAAGAACAAGTTAGTACCATAAGATAAAGTTGATAAAAAATCTAGTCAAGGGAATTAAAACTTAAGCTTTCACCTCCTTTGCCTAGATGCTTCAATAGGACAAAGCCACGCCAATCCATCACTCTCATCCATTTCCAACATCCACCCAACATTTCTAAGCTTTTCCCATTCATTTTCCTTCTTGTTCTAAAGTGCTACAGGAAATTTTTGTGTTGCTATAGGATTGCCAAAAAACACATGGAAGAAATTTTTTTTGACCATATCTTAAAAACTTTGCATATTTTTTTGATATTTTTCATGGGGAGATTCATAAGGATGATGGTAACATGCTTAAAAAATTTCAGAAAATTCCAGTGCATACTTTTTGAGAAATTGACCACCATCACCTACAACCATTTTCCATTTATCTCAATATGTGTACATCCATTGGCCAAGATTTTTTATGTGGATATGCATAATGATGATGGAAACATGCTTAAAACCTTTTAGGCAAATCCAAGCCACCGTTTTAGAGATATGGATTAAAGATGTTTTCTACATGATTTACTACAGGATTATGATCTGCATAAAGAGAGGGGACAAATATTATGTTTTCCTTAGGGAATGAAAAATGAAGTCTAACAAACCTCCATAATCCATCCTCCACACAATTTAGTAACTTATCCATCCAAAAATTCATATTTGTCCATGAAAAAAACTCATTTTCACCCCTTCTTCCATTGTTTTCACCACCACCAAAGTTTCTAGTCCCTATCCATGGGTTCACCATGAATTATCAGATTTTTTGAATGCATTACATGAATATTATTGTGGTCTTGAGGGTCATGTGTGACTACTACAGGAATGAATCCAATCCCATAGCAGCTTGCATATACCCTACAGAACCAGATATTAGAGATACATATCAACACCAAAGTAAAGATTTAGCCATCATGAAGTATTGGAGGACAATATTTGTGATCTTGGGTAGCCACACAATTCTTGAGGATCTACTACGGAGTCATTATTCATCCCTAATAACAGAAAATTGATGCTAGATTTGAAGGACCTACATCAAAATATTTTGCTTAGTCAGGAACCTATCAGAAAATATCTACACAAATATTATGCTCAAAATGACCAAAGCATGAAGCAACTAGCATGGAAAATAAGACCTTAAATAATCAACATATCAACCACCATCTCTGAAGTAGCATGCATACATCAAGGTAGCTAATGATCCTCAGGTAGGAACAGGTATGAATTTTTTGTCACCTCTCCTCTTGAGCATATTATGGTTAAAAAAAAAAATTCAATGCATAAGAGAGAAGGTTTTTTAGGCTAAAGGTGTCCAACAAACTCGAATAGTTAAGTGAAGTTAATTGCCTCTCTCATGCAATGTGGGGAATATGATGAAAAGAAGGACGATAATTTCGAGGATTGGGGCTATAGGTTTGAGAAGTTACAATGGTGGTAGTTGGGGGCCATCTCATACAGTATGTTGATCCTACCACCAAACAACAAAAGGAATAAGAGGACACGCCTAAATCTCATTTGTACGAAGAATTGATTCCTAAAATGATAAGAGAGGCCCACTAAGGTATCAAGAGTCGAGCTCAAAATTAGCATGGATCCCTTAGGGTGCTACATATAATCTACAGATTCAAACAACAAGTGTTACATGTCTGGAGGTAATTGTTACAACATTGCAGACTGATGCTACAAGATTTCAGATTGTTGCTACAATATTGTAGACAATGCTACAAGATCATGCCAAGAGGTGAAAAACAGGGTCGAAGTGGTGTGAATTTTCCTCCAAACCCCCACAACCATGAATGAGTCTCTTATGGAGGGGTAAGTAGTGCATTTTCCTCACCTACCATACACAAAGAGTCAGATAATTTGGTTAATTTATACATGTACATACATCCTGTAACAAACCCTTAAAAATTGAATTTATTTCTTTCAAAACTCTTTTCCATGTGAGGGAAGAAAGGTAGTAGTGAGACTAATTTGCATTGAATTTCACATGTAATTTTCCTTGATTTTTCCAGAATAATAACACCACCCCTCTCACCTTTTCCTTGAAACCCTAAGCTACTAAAAAAAAAACAATTGAAAGAAAAGTCCTTGAAAATTTTGAAGAAGGTATAGTAGGGCACATGGGGGGGTGGATTTAACCATGGAGAGCCCACAACTAAGAAGGATAATAATAATCTAATGAAGAAGCAGAAGAGGATCGAGAAGAGGGAAATAATCCAAAATAAAAAAAATTCAAGGAGGAAGAAGGAAAAGAAAAGGCACAAACTGTGCTAAACACCAAAACAACAATCCCTAAGAAAGACCTAATAAAATTTGTTGTGACACAAATATAAGAATGGAGAAATCCAAAGTCCATTGGGAAATCATCTAGGCCACAAAAGAGAAGAAGACAACAAAAGGAAAGAAGACGTTCGCCATAAAAAAAGAACTCAAACCATAGTGGTGAAACTAGGATTTCCAAGAGGTATCTGATCTCTTCTAGCTTGTGTCCAAGGCTCCTAGAAGGTGTTACATAAACGTATGATGAAAAAATTATGCATGAGATGCAATTTTGGTCAAGATTTGAATATTTTTTGATGTGATGCAAGATGTTATAGGTCTACGACAAGATGTTATGTGTTTCTATAGGAATTCATTAGAAGGAATTTTGAGGGTTATAGATGAGGCCAAATAGTAGAAAAAGTTAGCAAGAGGCTCAGAAAGGATGTGGAAGACATTTCCAAGCCTAGAAATATTTATGAGCCCATCTTGCACGAGGAGAAAAAAATAGACTTATGGTCTCTAAAAAATATGTGAATTTTCTATGCACAAATAGTGTGGAAAAATGTTGAGTAACCAGCTCCAAAAATAGAAGAAAAGAGATATCAACGCCTTAGAAATAAGCCAATTCGAGGGGGCAACCTCCAATACATTACATGAATGAACAATTCTTGGATGATACAAATGAACAAAACCTCCTTCTATATATAGGAGTCCATGAGGCCACAATATAATCCTAGTGGGGCCACAATGTAATCCTAGCCGACCTAACAATAATAATGTAAGGGCACAATAATAACAATATGGGGGTTACAGGGGTACAATAATAACAATAAGGGGGGCTACACTAACATAATAAGGGGCTAAACTATTAATATAGGGACTTAACATGCCCCTCTCCTTCAAACAAGTGTTGTCCTCAACGCTTGATTATTTCTTGATGCTTCTGTATAAAATTCTCATCCTCCCATGTGAAATATTCTATAGGAAAGTTCTTCCACTTGCTGAGATACTCTGAAATTGATTGTACTTGTCGAGTTCTTGTTTATATGACTACTTCATAACTTCTTTCGATGTGATGTTGATCTTCCTGCTGTTTCATTAGATTCTGCACCAAAGTTGGGTTATCCTTTGAGAGTTGGAGAACTTGTTATTGATGCTCGTTGTGATCTTCCACTAATTTATCATCCATATTAGCTATTATTTTATCCTTCAAACCATCCAACTTAGCCTCCATTTATGCTTTTAAACCATCTATTTCATCTTCAATTACTCTTCGTAAGATCGAAACTTGTTGCACTTGGTACCGTAATTTTGATATCTCATACTACAATTCTTCCTCTTCATGCATCATTGTATAGATTTCTGAGGGCTTAATGGGTATGGAATTATTTTTTGGAGGCATTATATAACCCAATGCTGATAAATATTCTTCAATATGCCCTTGGAATCACTTCAAACTGCTTTTTCAAACAAACGTTATGCAATTTTAAAAAACAAATACACACCTTTTTCTTGCTTTTGAGGAGCTCGATATTGAAATTGGATTATCTCTATGATTTAAGCACTTCAATATTTGAATTTCGGTACCAACGTATCCCTCTAAATTATCTTTTGAATGCCACAGGTCTGACCTGATTTTGATTCTCCAAGACAAAGTTGTCTCCAATCTCCCACAATGACCTAATTTTGGACTGGTTCAGTAGAGCGAACTTATATGACTTGCCACGTGTCACTATTTTGTCCTTTGTCTCTGAAATTGATAGCCAAGAAACTACAATCCATGTACTTGTGACCACATTTTACGGCACTCCAATCCAATGCTCAGAGAGAGAGAGTTATTGAAATTTTCCCACGATCACCTCTTTGAGATGAAATTCGGGAGACTGAAAAAGCACTACCTTCCACAGATCATATCTCCAAAAATATTGTGAACCAAGCTCTGAAATTTTTTGACAAGTTTCCTTAGGATTTCAGCTTCGCACCATAAAAATTTCAGCTTCTGAAACTTCGTAGAAAAAAATTTATAGCGTAAATTCCACGATGACCTGTTTGGAGCAGTGAAACCCTAGAATCCAAAGCTCTGATACCAAATGTTGTGTAACCAGCTCCAAAAATAGAAGAAAGGAGATATCAACGCCTTAGAAATAATCCACTTCAAGGGGGAAACCTCCAATACATTACATGAATGAACAATTCTTGGATGATACAAATGAACAAAACCTCCTTCTATATATAGGAGTCCATGGGGCCACAATATAATCCTAGTGGGGCCACAATGTAATCCTAGCCGACCTAAACATAATAATGTAAGGGCACAATAATAACAATATGGGGGTTACAAGGGTACAATAATAACAATAAGGGGGGCTACACTAACATAATAAGGGGCTACACTATTAATATAGGGACTTAACAAAGAATGAGTGAAAATGAAATGAGGATGTCAAGGGATAAGGTGTGAATGCAATGGAGGTGATTCCATTTTTCCCTACAAGTCAACAGAGTTCACCTACAAAGAGACAGTTATGTTTTTTTGCTTGAAATACTACTAAATAAATGCATGAAAAATAACAAATATATTTTTGTTTTGTCCTTGCAGAAACTACAACCAAGCTTCTTAAGAGAAAGGACTGAGAAATGTACAAGAGAGAGGCCACCCAGGCCATGAACGAGGTACAACTAGGTCACCAAGTTTCTCACATGATGAGCAACACTTTTAGTATGGGGGTATGATGGGCCTCCAAATTAGATGCAATTTAAGGCCTGTATGACCATCCTTCAATACATTTAACCTCTCTCTTTGCATTTTATGACATTTTTTAAGCTATAATGTCTTCATTAGGAAGGTTTAGATATAATTTCATATTATGTGCCTAATATTATTTATTTTTGTATAATATTGAGAGAATATTGGGTAAATTATGAATGAGATAATATAGGTACTTGCTCCCTACTATAGGATGGAACAATATTAGATAATAAATAAACATGATATTATGGAATTATTAAATAGAATCTAGATATCCATTGATTAAGAAAATCTACGAATGTGCTCCCTAGCATTTAATGAAGATTCCTACTATTGGGGACCAGATCCACTTTTTAAGGGATTTTGGAGGGGAAAGTTGGTTCCTTTCAAGGAGGATGCTTATCCATCAATTTTTATAAGTACAAATTCAAAATTTCAACTTGGGGCATGTAATTCTTAGTCTCCTTGTGGAGAAAATTTTCTATTTAGCAACTCTACTCTTGTTTCTAGCAGGGACGTATTTGGATTGACTCCAATAATGAAGTTTGGCGCCATTTTTAGCTTCTAAAGCTTGGTTTCCTTCATATGAATTTGATTATCCTTGGTCTTGGCCATTCTAGGAGCCTCAAAGCCTTGTTGTAAAATTTCTTTATCTTCTTTACGCTTCCTATTCACTTGCATCTCTTGTTCTTATTTTTCCTATTTTGCATTTACTAATCATGCTTCATTTATTGTAGGTTAGAGTGGTTAAATGATTGAAGTAATTTTTTTGTAGGTTATTTATACATGTACAAGCATGATTCATCCTTATAACATATTTTATAAGTCATATTCATCATTGAGCTACTTGGATTGGTTTACTAGTTCACAATTTTGGAATTTCTGGAAGTATCTTGTAGAAAAATAGTAGTAATTTTTTTCTAAATTTTATCATGTGTTAATAAGATTATTTCGAGTCAATTCCACTTGGATTGAAGCTTAAAAACATCCAACTTAATAAAAAAAAATTCACCCCACAACATGTTCACTTAATTAGCTTAGGCATTTGGGTACTTAGATCAGCTCACTAGTTCATTGCTCTCAAAATTGCTAGTTTTTAGTAGTAATTTTTTGTTGAATTTTAGCACCTCTTAATGAATTTATTTTGAGTTGGTTCCAATTGTATTGAATCCTAAAA